>VWYH01009165.1:316775-328547 GCA_013399365.1 Pampusana beccarii
TTTTTTTTTTTTTTGAAACATTATTTGTGACAATTTTTTTATTACCAGTGAAATCTGAATATTTGAAATTCTTGGTCTGTTAGACATTTGTAGTTGGCCTGATGATTCATATAGTACCAGCTGGTTGCAAACGCAAGCATTACAGTGTGAATACACGTCAATCCACATTCCCTCACCCCCAATTATTGGCACGTGTTTCTTTGGTCATGTTTTTGTCAGGATTTTTGTCAGTAAAAGCAGTTGTCTAATTGTTTCCGTATAGCATGAGCAGTACGAGTGCACTTTAGCAAGTGAGTGACGTGGGACTCTTTTTAACAATATTACATATCTTTCAATAAGATGCAGCTTAATGGTATTTGAAAAAGCTCTAAAGAACTTTTGCTTTTTTTTTTTTCCCTCCCTCCTTAAAGCGGAGCGCACTTGCCAGTCTGGTTTTACAAAATGTCAAAGCACAAATATTTGCATTCCCCGAACGTATTTGTGTGACGGTGATGATGACTGTGGAGATATGAGTGACGAGAGCCCTACTCACTGTGGTAAGTTAATAGAGAATCAGTTACTTTTCTTGTACTTCATTAACTTACTCTACTGGTCTTTACTTTTGACATAACTCCAACTGTCCTCAAAACATCTACTCTTGTAAAACTGAAGAGTTTTAAGGTATATGCCTTGTATTATTAGCTCTCAATTATCTAAGTCATGCTTTTATCTAATAAAAAAAACCATAATTTTTTTCAGCATTTTTATATGGCATTTGAGGGATCATTCCTTTTGCTTATTCTGTTCTGTATCCTTTATGGTTTTACAAGGTAATTGGTACTTAAGTATTACAGTGGGTTGGCTTTTTCGAGAACTTAAACATAAGAATATTTTTCCTTCTAACTGGATGAATTT
Source organism: Pampusana beccarii (assembly GCA_013399365.1). Lineage (NCBI taxonomy): Eukaryota > Metazoa > Chordata > Aves > Columbiformes > Columbidae > Pampusana > Pampusana beccarii. The sequence continues at coordinate 317,670 of VWYH01009165.1, forward strand.
GTATACTGTCTCACATGTAATTTCTTTATAGCTCTTTCATGTAGTTATGTATGCCTCAGCATATGGTTCGTTGTTCATGATAGCTTCCAGTTGGTGTATTAAAGTGTCTAGTTTTCAATCAGGCTTAATTACAAACTAGTTTATCTTTGCTAGTGCAGATATTTGTGTTAGGTAGTAGTTAGGTAGTACTTTTCCCACATAAAATGTTTTGGGTCAGTTTGTAAAACATACTGGATATTTGCAGATAATAATTTATTTTTAGAATTGCCTGAGTGGATTATTTTTGCTTTCACTAGTTTTCCTAAAGGTACCTGCGTTTAATTAACTATGCCACAATTTTTCTAAAATATGAGTTCGATGTTTCTAGCCAAAATGTGGCCACTTTTATCTATGGACCCCTACATGTAAAAAATATATGGCTCTATATACAGCCATAGTGGGCCTTATGCTGCTCATGAAAGGTGTGCTTTGTCCCATCTCCTGTATATGTCCCAGCGGCACTGCTGAATTACTTAAACTGAGAAGTGGTGAAGGGCAAGAAAGAGAGGGAGAATGGGAGATGAAAGAAGCCCCAAGATATAAATGAGCAATGTGTTAATTGCCTTTGATTTCCGTCATTAGAGGCACACAGAGGAGCAAATTAAAAGGCCAGACTGTCCCCTTTTTGGTGTCTTGAAAACCTCAGAAGGTACAGGAAAGTATCGATAACTACTGAAGAAATTATCAAAAACACTGTACCTGCCAGGATCAAGGGACTCAGCCAAAGTGCAGAAAGAATATTTGCAGCATGCTTAGCTGGAACTATTCAGTGTTACAGTTTGTACTTCAGTGTGATTAAGAAAAGATTCCTGCCTGCAAGTGAAGAAACATCGGTAGGAGAACAAGAAAAACATTATCTACCATGAGATAATACTTCTTTATTGCACATTTTGATTCCTTGTAAAGCGTGGAGTCTGCTACTGCCTAGTTTGGGCACTGGAGAAATTAGTATATTGGGCTGTGGTGATTTTCTTGTGCACAAGTTTTAAGTATAAATGTAGAAGATACTTACAGTTGCTGCATGCAGTCTGATTTCCAGGGCAAATTCTGTCTACTTACTAGCTGATACGTATACCCAAGGAGAGAATTAAGCCAATTTTTTGCATACAAAGATCAATCTAGTTTGTACAAAAAGCTCTTTGCAGGTAGGCTGTGGAAAGACATCCTTCCTGGCATAATTTTTTCTTTCTTTTTTTGGTGTCTGTAATATTTTTTGCATATAATGGACTCAAAAGCAACTTAAAATGAGTTGGAAAGGTAACAGAAAGAAAGAAGTCATACATAGGTTTTCTCTTCCAGTCTCACTGACTTGCACAACTAGTGAGTTTCGTTGTACGTCGGGACGTTGCATTCCTGCTCATTGGTACTGTGATCAAGGGATAGACTGTGCTGATGGGTCTGATGAACCTGCCTCTTGTGGTAAGTTTACAGTCAGAAGATACAACACGATGGGTTATGGGAAATCAATAGTTTCTCTTGTAGGCAGCAGCTTGAGTCCCCAGACTAGGTGGAAAATATGTATCTTCTGAGGTTTATTCACTGACTGTAAGTAATCTGAGTCACTGAGTAATTCAGGTCTTAAATACTTAGAACTATGTATGGAATATGAAGGCTTTCGATTGCCACAATTGATCGTTTTAAATGTGATAACTCTTCATGTATAACCTCCTCTCTGTTTATAAGACTGTGATGGTGGTGAATTAAGTCACTTAAGTATTTTGATATTGTTTTGGATGGAAAAGCAGATGTCATGCTGTACAGGAAGTATCTGTACAATAATGCATTTGGGGAGAAAAGGAAAGTGGGATGCAGAGGAACATTTCTGACACAGTATGAGATAGAGTATCATAGAATTACAATAAGTAAATCCTGTATGTACTAATAGAAACTGATGGTAATAAACAGCAAACGGGGGAAGAAGGTGAAAAGGAGTAGATTAATCTCGGGGGGGGAAGAGGAGGGGCTAACTGAAGTCCCTGAGAACTGATATTGCAACATTGTCATTATTCTCGCTGTAAAAGTTGGCATAACACAAGGCAGAACAGACTTCTGTGATTTAAGCAGGGCTGATAGCTCACTTTGCACACTTGCTGGAGTTGCATCTTTAGCTTAAGAAAATGTCTTGCAGCTTATACCTTAAGTGTCTTACCCTTAAGCTTCTATTTTCCACTTCACTATCATAAGATTTTCCCTAAAATACCCTCCTCAGCAGATTTTCATGACAGTTCAGGTTAGTTTATTATAACAAGCAGAGTGATTGTGTTCGTTTTTAAGTGCCCCAAGTGCGAACTTGTTCAAGCGACCAGTTCAGATGTGATGATGGCAGATGTATCCCAGCAACATGGATCTGTGATGGTGATAATGACTGTGGGGATATGAGTGATGAGGATCAAAGACATAATTGTGGTAGGTGTTTAATGCAAATAGATACTGCACTTTGTTTGTTCTGCAGGCATTTTTTAGAAAACAACCAGCCTCCAAACCCCCATTTTCTACCAATTTTTCTTTCCATAAAGGTGCACATTAAGCATGAGGTACACCCTTTGTTTTCATTATATTGAATTAAAATTGAATATTGTACTGGTAAGAAAAAAAAAAATCGTTCTAATTTTGCAATTACTCTTCTTTGAATTGTTGAGTTCAAATGGAGATATAATTAACCTGGGTTGTTTGTATGATCTGGGCAGCAATAGCAGCTTCAGTGGAGAATACTCCCTGATCATCACGCATTACATCTTATACATATTAATAACCACATGGGTTTGGCATAGCTTCTTTAAAAATGAGTGAGAAAAGCAATCGTGGCTGTTTAGAGGGTGAACACAGAGGAGATGGTTCACCAAGCCTGGTCCTGCTCCTTGATTCTTTTAACAGCATACACTTGGAATCCTTGCCATTTTTGACTGCAATGGTGCTCCCTCTGTTTGTTCCCTGGAGCACAGAATACTTTGGAGAAAGCAGGGCACAGAAAGCTGAGGCCTAATACCTGTCCAGTTCCCAGAAAATATGGCCAGGAGCATGAAAAGCTTCTACTGAGAGTCCAGCAATATCCAGAGTTCTGCACATGCCAACATTGGCTAAGGAATCCTAAAGTGCTTTGGCTTGCAGTCAGCCCCCCTGAAGAGCAGTGCTCAGTGAAAATTAGTGGGAATGAGTATGAGTTTTGTACTTGAGTGCAGGGGTTTCTGTCTCTGCACATGCAGCAGAGCATGGCTGTGTTGGGGATTAGGTGTGGGTGTCCAGGCTGTGTGTGTGTGCGGAGGGAGAGGGTGTTACATGCGCAGAGGATGATGTGGTGTGTCAGTGAACATGCTCTTCTTCCAGCAAACCACAACTGCACAGCGGCAGAGTTTACGTGCGTCAACAACCGCCCCCCGCTCCGGAGGTGCATTCCTCGGGCGTGGGTCTGCGATGGTGATGCTGACTGCAGTGATGCATTTGATGAACACCAGAACTGCACACGGAGATCTTGCACAGCAAATGAGTTTACTTGTGGTAATGGCTTGTGCATCCGAAATGCATACAGGTTTGTAACTACCTGAGCTGCTGCAGAAGTTGTCAAAATTTGTTTGAAGTGAAGGAGCCAGTTCAACCTTTTTTTTTTACGCTATATATTTGTGCATATTTTTTTCACAACATGTTGTTGTTAAGTAGATCTGCATATTGTAATGAAACTATTTATCTACGCTACATTCATGCACTAGTTTTAAGTTGAAAATGCTTTTGAATTTTCTATGCTAATATCCTTAGTGCTCACCATTAGCTTTTAACCCTTTTTATTGTGCTTAGTAACCTCTCCTGGGGTGATTCTGTTCAGCTTGTAATGCATATGAGGAATACAAGCAGGAGTCATAGGATCAGATTCTATATACTATGACCCCGTTTTCTGAAAGTCTTCCATTGGAGCTATTAATATCTGACCTTCTTTGTGAATCAGGAATGTATATGTATCCATCTGCCCCAAGGATAGTGATTGCCTTCTTATATTTGTAAAAAGTGTTTATTCTTTTTCAGATGTGACAGGCGGAATGACTGTGGTGACAGCAGTGATGAAAGGGGATGCATCTATGAACCATGTCAACAGCACCAGTTCACTTGTCAGAATGGGCGCTGCATTTCCAAGGCCTACATCTGTGATGGGGATAATGACTGTGGCGATGAATCTGATGAGCTGGAGCATCTCTGTAGTACACCAGAAGCGACGTGCTCTCCCCATCATTTTAAATGTGACAACGGAAACTGCATTGAAATGGTCAAAGTCTGCAATCGGCTGGATGATTGCTTAGATAATAGTGATGAAAAAGGATGTGGTATGTGTAAATTTATTTGTACTGTCTCTTATTTAATTTAAAATGCTTAGGCAGCTTAAAAAATGAACCCTTAAGACAGTTGCTTAATTACAGTTGTATCTATTCCATGGTGGTCTCTCAGAAGCATTATAAGAAATGTATGTATCTAATTTTTTAAAAAATTAAATCATACTTTTTATATACTGTTTTAACAAACTGTGAAAATTATCCAAGTATCTAAACTGTAAATATAGTTTATACATTATTATGCATTGCCCTTACATTTCCAAAAGACACAATTCATAAATGTATATTTTGCACTCAGTGTCTTGGTGACAGACCTCAAAGGACCTAGAATAATTTTACATTAGGTTAGATTATTTTCCTTGTTCATTTATTACAGCAGCCCACATTCACATGCAGTGTTTTCAGGCAGTAGCAGGGAGAGAGAGCCTGAGTACGCTGGAAAGTGACGGCACTGTTTTCTCTGCTAGCTGGTCGCTTGAACAGAACTGCTTTCCTTCCCTAGGTATAAATGAATGCAGCGACCCTTCAATCAGTGGATGTGATCATGACTGCACAGACACACAGACAAGTTTCTACTGTTCTTGTCATGCCGGATACAAACTTATGTCTGATAAACGGACTTGTGATGATATTGATGAGTGCAATGAAACTCCATCAGTATGTAGCCAGATTTGTGAGAACACAGCTGGCTCCTACATCTGTAAGTGTGCCCCAGGCTATATCCGGGAGCCTGACGGAAAAAGTTGCCGGCAAAATAGTAACATCTCCCCATACCTTATTTTTAGCAACCGTTACTATCTGAGAAATCTCACAGCAGATGGCCAGTCTTACTCTCTCATTTTGCAAGGACTGAGAAATGTGGTGGCACTGGACTTTGACAGGGTGGAAAAGAGGTTGTACTGGATTGATGTGGGGAGGAAGGTCATTGAACGAATGTTCCTAAATGGAACAAGTAAGGAGGCAGTGATAAGTGATGATGTGCCCAACGGGGAAGGTATCGCTGTTGACTGGGTTGGCAGGTAAGAAAATACGTTTTCTGTCTTTCTGAGCTACTAAGGAAATGGTGTATGAGGGAGTTTAGCTTTGCGTTTTTCTCCTACTTCATATGAAATCCCCGATGAGCACTGAAATAGTTTTGGGTTGTGGATGTAGTCTTATACAACTGCTCTGGAATTGCTTATCAGCATCCAATACATTCATAACACTTTAATTGCTCTCATATCTAGTGTGCTGATGTTCTATCGGAGTTGCTTTCATCAATAACAAGGTACTGCGTGTGACCCTTGTGAAAAACTTGTTAGGAAACCATTAATGAACAGACCAGGCAAGCAGGCAGGTGGGATGCTACATGTGGCTGTGGGGCTCTGAGCTTGGCATCTTCATTCCTTTGCTAGCAGTTGTTGGGCTTGATGCAGGCTTTGCTCTATGCATGAACAATATATTACAACAGGTAACTAGATTCCAGTAGGTAATAATGGACGTTAATGAAATTTAGATCCTGTATCAATGTGAAGAGCATGTTTGATTTGCTCTTGAAAAATGCATCTTTAACTGACACTCAAACAATGTGATCCACATCATTTGCTGTAGGGAGGGCAGTAGAAGGGTGAAGTAATTGGGAAGCACTTTGCATAGTCATTTTTAATTACCTACTGTGTGTCAAAAAGTAGCTTGATTTACTCCCACAGAAACTCTGTCTTTACGTGGTACCCTCTCTGACAGTCATCTTGGCTGTGTTTCATCAGGTTTTGCTTTCTGAGTGCATTACTATCAGTATGAAAAGTTTAAATATCATGGATCAGACTTTACAAAATAATGAAAGTGGTTGCAGAAGTCACTTTTGGAACTTATATGAGAGTTTTTATATGAATATGTCAATATAATAGTTTGTATTTTTAAACCAGTTTGTCTCTAAACCTAATCATAGTTAATGTTGCCAACAGTTTCAAATGCTTTATGATTCATGGAGATATGAGGAAGGAAAAGCTGAGTTTAGCTGAAGTGGTCCTACTGCTCCATTACTAATAGAGTGGCTGAATTATTTCAGCTCCCATTAGTTATGTCTTTGGTCAGCTTTTGTTAAGGTGTTTCAGAAAGGCTGAAGGATGATACAATGGTCGATGAGTTTTTCTGCTCACTTTCAGTACAGGCAGAGGACTGGAGGATGCTGTGAGGTGCAGGCTGGGGAAGGCTGGTGGGAATGGTGCTGCTCAGGGTGGTGCAGGCAGAGACTGCATCTGTCTGTCTATTTCTGGAATGACCCTGTGGATGCCGGAGCTGACCAGCTGTGCAGACAGTTTCAAAGTAGCCTGATATAACTCTAATTGTATTAAATGCTTTTGTTTGTTGCAGGCTTTTAAAAATCATTGCTTCATCTTGCATGATTTCTTTGATTACAGCTGTCTATTATTCCTAGGCAAAGTAATAGAAGTGTTAGAAAAATCTAGGCCAAGTTTAAATTAGGCCATTGAACTGCTTAGGAATTTTTAAAGGAGAACCTGTAACTGTTCTGTCTGATGAGAGCAGAGGTGGCAGCATGGAATAGAAGATGATTCTTTCCAATACTTTACATCCAGAGTCACGATCCGTTGCACTGCATGGCTGTTTTCCTGCTCCTGTTTGCTGGCCATTGTTGGTGCAAGAGGAAGGGAAGAGAAGGGAGGTTTAGGAATTTATTGGTAAATGGCGTATTATTACTCAACTGGGCACCTGCAAGTTTGAATTTGGCACCAGTGACTGTGGATGCAGGAACAGAAGGAGTGACAAGGGCAGTCTGGAGCATGGCGTGGAAGAGATGTCAGTACAGCATGTGTATTCTTCCTTTACACTGGATATAGTGCTTTTAGGAGAAAAAACCTGAAATTTAAGATGCTGTGAAGCAAAACAAACAAACAAACGAAACAACATGAGTAAATAAATTAACTCTCAAACGTTTCAGAAAATTGTACTGGGTGGATGCCTACAAAGATTGTCTCTATGTCTCTGAACTTGATGGAAGATTCCGGAAAAAGCTGGTGGATCGGTGTGTGGATGCCAACAACACTTTCTGCTTTCAGTACCCCAGAGCAATTGTTGTTCATCCAAAATATGGGTATGATGTTTCAAGTATGATTTTACTTTCTTTTGCAAATTGTCTTGTACTGTCTCTGAAAATATGAAATAAATTTTGGCTGCCTGCACTTAGATTTGCATGACATTAGATCTTAGTTGTAGCTTAAGAAAAACAGTAGCTTTCCTTTCATAGATATATATACAGGGCTGTCAGATATCATTGCAAGTGGAATTTGATTCCATGTGGACATGGAAGTTTTGATTGCAAGGCTAAAAAGATTGATAGAAGTGTGTGTGGTTTAACAGACAGTGGGGCTGCTGCTTGCATTCTTTGAAGACAATTGTGATCACGCAGCTGTCTGCCATAGCGGTTAAAGTAACAAATATATTAACCCTTTTCTTATCTTCCTCAATCTCTGCTTCAGTTCTGTTGCATGAAATACTGTATTTGAGGTTGGTCTTCTAATATTTACTTCGGTATATTTTTACTACAATCATAACTCTAAGTATTTATTCGAACAGGCAGATTTACTGGACTGACTGGGCAGATCGAGCGTATATTGGACGAGCAGGCATGGATGGCAAGGAGAAGACAGTGATTATCTCCACAAAGTTAGAGTGGCCCAATGGACTCACCATAGATTACACCAATGACAAGCTCTACTGGGCGGATGCCCATCTGAATTACATTGAGTACGTACTCAGAAAAGAATAAAACTACTGAATAATTGCTCATGTGAGATGGCAGTGGTAGCATTTTTAAATGCTTTAAGCATTGTATGTATTTCTACCCACTGACTGTGTAGGAAACTAGAGTAGGAAAGTCTGGAGTAGTAGGTGATATGAATCACTAGATGACACGGCAGCCTAGTTCCTATATGTGCATCTTAGGTCCCACTGAAAGTGGTCCAAAAATAACAGTGAAAAGATTCAAAATATGTACTCAAATATGCAGCTTTTTTATATCTAGGTGTATAACCTGGACCAAAGCAAAACTGAGTATAAAATCACTATTTTTTCTGTTTCTCTTGTTTCTGCCTATAGATAAGAGTTGAGCTGTAACTAAACCAGTTATGTGCTAATAAAATAGTGTACAAATCATTACAAGATCTTTGAATGGTTGTCAATAAGTATGGCATGGAATTTCCTGTTAGCGTATGGAGTTTTTATGTTAATCAAGAGAAATCTATTAGTTGCTTCTCGTGTTAGAAAATTTCCAGTAAAAATGGATAATTGGATAATTAGCATTGTTCTTGTCAAGGCACTGAAATACTTTAAGGACAGTCCTTAGTATTTCTGTTGTTTTTTATATTTGTATTCATGTTACATGTACTTTTAGATATATATTTACTTCTGTTCTTTACATTATTTCTTCTGGCAACCTTTTCTATGCTGAAATCTTAAAAATGTTTTTTAAAAATTTATTAATTATATGTATGTTTTTCTGTCTTGCCCTTTTTCTGTCTTGTATTTTGTAATTTCCTCCTACAGCAAGGTGACAGTAAAAATATAAAATCTTATTCAAGGTATTTCATCAGAGGAGGCTCAAAATCATAAAGACATAACATTTAGGAATATAGGAGGCCTATTATTGTCTTAAGTGTTCCATTATTAGCAGTTTGAATGATCCAGGCAAGCTAGTCTCCCGTGTGACAAAAATAACTTGCTGTAAGGCAGAAGATGTGCAGAATTTCATTGGACTAGCTGATACACTTCTGTGGGAAGACTTCACATTTCAGTGGATGTTCCTCTATTCCATTTATTTGCCTAAAATAACCTGTTTTACTTTCCTGCATATCTTAAAATGAATTCACTGAGGACAGTGCTCTATCATTAGGCACTAAAAAAGCTGCCGTTCCACATTGCACAGTCCTGGTCACCCATAATGAAGTGTTATACCATAAGTGTACATAAGAAAGATGTGAAGATGTTTTAGTGTTTCTCTGAATGCTTTGCACATATTTTTCTTTGTGTAGGTACTCTGACCTGGATGGACATCATCGTCACACTGTATATGATGGGACTTTACCTCATCCGTTTGCAATAACAATTTTTGAAGACACAATATATTGGACTGACTGGAACACAAGAACAGTTGAAAAGGGAAATAAATATGACGGATCAGACAGGACTGTTCTTGTGAACACCACACACAGGCCATTTGACATCCATGTTTACCATCCATACAGACAGCCATTTGGTGAGAAAACAGAATTAGATTTGCGTTTAGAGGGTCAGCTGTTATCTGGAGACTAATTGTAAAGGGTCCTGAGTGCACTCAGCTTTTGTCTTTGTTGAGGGGAATAAGACGCACAGGGTAAATGTAGGCCTCTACATTTATAAATTGCCTTTTCTTTGAACAGCACTGACTAGAGAAATGCATAATTTTAAATTAGTTTCTAAATCGTCATGACTTAACAGCATACGTTTCCTGTAAATGAAATAATACTTATTTCTCTCGCTAAGTACCTACTTATCTAGGTTTTGGTTTTCAGTTTATTACATTGAAGCTTTCACTACAGTATTAGAGGAGTCTGCTGTAGAGCAAGAGCTTTGTGTCCCGGGGTTCGCAAAGTATGGTAATATTTGTTCTTCTGTTTTACCAGTTAATAATCCTTGCGGTACCAACAATGGTGGTTGTTCCCATCTTTGTCTAATAAAAGCTGGTGGTCAGGGTTATTCCTGTGAATGTCCCGATAACTTCATGATTGTACAGTTCGGCAACGCAGCCCACTGCCTTCCGATGTGCTCCAGCACCCAGTTTCTCTGTGCAGACACAGAGAGGTAAGTCCACTGCTCGCTGTCTTTTTTTCAATTTCTTTTTAAGAATATATTTCACAGTTTAGTCCTTTCAAAAAAGGGCATAAAATTAGGGATTGCTTCTGCTCTCACTGTGAGTTTGTGGTGTGCTTGCAAAGACGAAGCCAAGGCCAGATAGGCTTCCATTTTGGACAAATAGTTCTAGACTCATTGTTTAAATAGTACTTTTTTTACTTTTCTTACTGTTCTATGACATTGCTAATGTAGCAAAGTTTAGGTTGTTCTATACATCTAGAAACCACTTCCAGTTGAATTCATAAACCTGGAACCTTCTCTTAGTTTTTGTACGTCTTTTACAATGTATCTATTTCTGCCAAGTATATGCCATCTGCCAGTGGCCCAGGAAAGCCATTTAGCTGATGTGGGGGCACATTTCCCACCCTTTTTCTGAGACGACAGCAGTGGAGGGAGAGGAATGGTGATACAAGAACTCCTGTGCTGATATTGTATCACTCTGGAGCATGTGAGGCAGATGTGCTTATTGGGTGGCCTTTTGAGGCAGTGTTGTAAAGGCCAAGAAGGTGGTCAAAAAGGCCAACAGCATCCTGGCTTGTATCAGGAACAGTGTGGCCAGCAGGACCAGAGAAGTGATTGTGCCACTGTACTGGGCACTGGTGAGGCCACACCTTGAATACTGTGTTCAGTTTTGGGC
>VWYH01009165.1:328590-419073 GCA_013399365.1 Pampusana beccarii
AGTAGCAAGTGACAGGACAAGAGGAAATGGCCTCAAGTTGTGCCAGGGGAGGTTTAGATTGGGTATTAGGAAAAAATTCTTCACTGAAAGGGTTGTCAGGCACTGGAACAGGCTGCCCAGGGAAGTGGTGGAGTCACCGTCCCTGGAGGTGTTTAAAAGGTGTTTAGACGAGGTTCTTAGGGACGTGGTTTAGTGCTAGACTTAGGTTACGGTTGGACTCGATGATCCTGAGGGTCTCTTCCAACTGAAATGATTCTGTGATTCTATGATTATCTCTAGTGAAATTCTTGTGCTGAAGTTCAGGTGAATTATTAAAATGTTATCTCATTAAAAAGCCAGTTGAAGAATGATTTGAAAAAGCATAAGAGATGGTTACCACAAATATACATAAAAATTAAATCCTTATTACTTTGCTGTGAACTTCCTTCTAGAGACCCACCAATATAATCTGTTTCTGATGACAGTATTATGACACATTGTGTTAGCATTTCACATATGAGACAAAAGACATGGAATTCAAGATGTCTTAGAAGTTTCAAGAAGTAACACTAAGATTATCTTTTGTTCTCTAAAAGGATGGTTATATATCTGAAGAGACATACCCTCAACAAAGAAAACACCCTTTTCTCTTTGTAGGTGTATTCCTATCTGGTGGAAATGTGATGGGCAGAGGGACTGTCGAGATGGCTCTGATGAGCCCCCTACCTGTCCACACCAATACTGTCCTGTCGGGCAGTTCCAGTGTAATGATGGCAACTGCACAAGTCCACATTTCTTGTGCAATACCCAGCCAGATTGCCATGACAGATCAGATGAAGATCCTGTACTTTGTGGTATGTTACAACTAATAAATTTAAGTGTTTTGCCAGTATAAGACGTGTAAACTATATATAAATTTCAGAGTAATTACCCCTTTTTTACGAATTAAATGGTGATGTAGACAGATACAGTCTTTTCTAGTCTTGTACCTGGTAGAGCAATTCACCTCAGTGCAAAAGCAGGCTAAAGGAGAGCAAAAAAGTACTTTATCAAAACAGAAACGTTTTCTATACCTTCAAGACAGATTTGTGCTGATGTAAATTACACTCTGAGCTATAAAATACTAGAAGCAGGACCCAGTTTGTTTTGTATGAGTAAAGCTATGGTGGGTACGACAAATTTAAGTCTTCTTAATGCCCAGGTCAGTCTACCAGCTATGCTTATTTTCCCTGTATTCCAGAGCTTTGCATGATGCGACAAAATTATTTCACTCTTTGCATTGCACAAAATCCAGTGCATGTGGGAAGATTTGTTTTGGGGAGCTGTTTGTGATGGCAGTATTTTTGAAATGTAGCCTAGTTGTGCTTCTGGAATAATGTTACTTTTTAAAAAACCTGTCATATTTCACGTACTTATGTCTAATTAAAAAACCCACATCCTTAGTTCCCTTTTTAAAAATAATGTAGTTCTGGCAGTTGCAAGCTGAGTAATATAAAGGGAAGGTGGGGGCGGCGGGGGGAAGGTGAGGTGCTGGTATAATTGATAGTTTCATTGCCTTCCATTAACAAATATTTCTAACAATGACAGAATTAAATGAAATGTCAGTTTTACCTGTGTTTCAAATAGCTAGGCTCTGAAGCGTGGCTCAGGGGAATATTAAATAAGTAGAAATGTGGCAGCTGCATAATCTGTCACTAGTTTTAACACACCAGGAGTAATAGAAGTCAATTTAGGTCTATGTAATTCCTTCTGCTCATCATCTTCTGCGTGAGAATAGAATCCTTTAGTCTAGAAAATGTATGGAAATTATAATATATTGTTTCCTCTTCGACAGTTTGGCAGCATATGTAAGAAAGTAGTAGAGCAGTGTCCAGTGAGACATATAAAGTCTGGAAGCAGAGATTAGTCATGACTCTTATTTTCATAGACCTTCGATCTCCCCCAGATTGCCAGCACGGCTTACATCAGTTTCCAGTGTTTTGCCCTCTGGGAACAGAGGCTGTGCATGTACAGGTTGTGGAGCTGATATTTGCAGGGTCTTCTGCTAAGTTTTATGACATGTTCCTTCATAGAGGAACAGGCTCCCCAGGCAGTGTACATCTAAGTTGGTAGCATGGCCAGAGCCACAATGTCACTTAGCTCCTCTGTGAAGTGACTGGGAGCCCCTGCTTCAGTCATGTTTGGATGCTGGGTTATTCCCCTCTGTTTTAGGACAAGACAGTATCTGTGTCACTCCTAGAAAAATGCAAAGCCCTAGTGAGCTTGTTGAAGATACCTGTGGGAAATATGCCATGTAACGTCAGAAATCTGTACCTTAACCGGGCAAGTAAATGTGACGTTTTACATTTTTACTGGCTTTATTTTTAGCTTTTGGTGTAGACATGGTAACAGCTTGATTGACATAGCAGCAGCAGACTATTCCTGTATGTTTCTATATCCTAACAGCCAATTTGTGTTCTTTCAGCTAATCACCAGTGTGAAACTCATCAGTGGCAGTGTGCCAATAAACGATGTATCCCAGAAGCCTGGCAGTGTGATAGAGAGGATGACTGTGGTGACAACTCAGATGAAGATAGTACTCACTGTGCCAGCAGAACCTGTCCCCCAGGCCAATTTAAATGTGACAATGGCCGCTGCATCCCACAGTCCTGGAAGTGTGATGTGGATGATGATTGTGGGGATAACTCTGACGAGCCATTCCACGAATGCAGTAAGCACACAGCTATAGTAAGCCTGCCTACATTATAGTGCACCATAAGCAAAGCAAACTGCATTATTTAATTTTCCTGAAGTTGAAAATTTATTGGAAAGGAGTATTTTCTGCAAGCTAGTTGCAATCATGTAGTGGAGATTGTTAGAAAACATAGAGGCTATGTTATAATTTACTACTTAGTTGTTCTTGAAGGGTGAAAGCTTATTTTTGCTTGCCAGTTTTATCACGAACTGGCAGCATCTCACTCTGCTTTGCTTGATGCTAGTAGTATCCTTTGCTTGGCCCCTAGCTTCACTTTGTGAAAAGGATATATGCTGAGCTATTGCCTATGTGGAAGCAGTGAATGCCAGTTCATCAATTTTTGCCTTGTTGCGCTTGGCAGTATGATGTGTCATATTTTTTAGAAAAAAACAAGTCAAGTTTCATTTCTTAAAGCTAAAGTTTCTCATGATGATAAGCACATGATTTGGAAACAAATGCTTACAAGGAGAGCAAGTGCAGAGCACTTGTTTACCAGCAGGATTTTCTTATGTGCTCCAGTATGTCTCTTTGAGTCGTCTGGCCATCTGGAAGAACTTGTGACTAAATTTTGCTATCTGAGGACAAGCTGCCTCCTCTGGCTTCGATATTTGGGGCTTCTGTTCCCACTGATACGAGCTCTAAACACCTAAGGGAAAAACACACTGAATTTCGTTTGAACCTGTCATGGGTTTGTAGCATATGCAGAATACAAGCAGCATAGGAAAAGATAGTAAAATCAGATACAGTTAACACTTTCTCTGTTACAACACTGAAGTTAGCAGATAGCTATTTTTAGCAGAAATAATTGACAATAAAAAAGGCAGAGTTGTAAGAACAGTTTAATGGCTAAGTAACACAACTAACTTTGACATTTGCCTTTCTCAGTGGGCCCTGCCTATCGATGTGACAATCACACAGAATTCAGCTGTAGAACCAACTACCGTTGCATACCGTTGTGGGCAGTGTGCAATGGGAATGACGACTGCAGAGACAACAGTGATGAACAAGGCTGTGGTATGTCTGGAGAAAAGGTCATTTCAACATAACTTTGTACTAAAATATTTCTCAATTTGCAAACACCTTCATTTTCTGAACGTCTTCAGTAATGATGTACCTGGGCATATTTTGTTTAATATCAATTAATTACCCTGAGAGTAATTTGTCCTCAGGTAAAACTGTATGTGCCGCTCACATATTTATGAGCTCTGAAGATCAGAATTTTATTACTTTGCCTGATATGTCATAACAGGAAATACTTGTACTTGAGCTGAAATATTTTAGACAACTAAAACTATCAATGTTTTCTAAACTTAACTTACCTCCTGTGCTGGTGAAACCATCAGTATGTGAAGTATGATGGTGCTTTCCTAGACCCTCGCATTTGTGTTGGAACATCTCATATGCTGGTATACAAAGCTTAGAGGACACGGGATCACTGCATCAGAACCAGAAAAGACTCGAAAGTGTAACACACCATGAGGTCAAGATGCCCTCCTTTGACAGTCCTAAGTTTATCTCTTTGTGTTTCCATCTCAGTTCTGTACAGTTATGAATATTTCAGCTGTTTCTTATTCAGTTCTGTATTACTTGGCCCAGTGTTTGGCACAAACATCTCAATCTACTTCCATTACGTTCTGTGCATTCCATGTTATCCAAAGAGTATGCTAATGTGTGCTGTGTCATTGGCAAACTCTCTACACTGCAGAGGAGATGACTTGCAGTCCTTATGGAGATTTCCGTTGTGACAATCATCGATGTATCCCACTGCGCTGGAAATGTGATGGAGATAATGACTGTGGAGATAACTCTGATGAGCACAACTGCAGTGAGTTCTTTTTTGGCTTGATGATATAGTCCGGCTTTTGACTTAACTATCTCTATGTTTCTTATGAGGATGGGGCAGACAGCTATCAACTGCAACCATTTTGTTGTTTTACTCTGTAGCCTATCCTTTCTTTGCTAGAATACCACAGTGATATCACAAGGAAGCATTTTGGATACATAAAACCACTGATAAATCCAGTAATCACAATAACACGAATTCCTGACATTTGAATTCTGCCCTGTGTGCAAANCATCACAATAACATGAATTCCTGTTTTCCACTAAGAAGTGACGTTTGAATTCTGCCCTGTGTGCAAACGTAGTATTATATAGTTCTTTAAACAACGAGAGTGGATTTCTTTTTTCTGATTTGGAATTAAAATGCCTGTATAATTATGTGGTGAAACAAAATCCACAATGAATTTTTTTTTCTATGTCAACAGGGACATAGAATGTTTAACATAGTTAAAGAGTATTTGGGGAAATGCTGTTTTAACATCATTTAGTTTTAGGGGTTATACCACATTATCTGCCCATATTACTTTTGTCTGGTTTAATGAGATAGGTGTGGATGTTTAACTGTACATCTGGGGAACTTTTCATATTTGTGCATTCATTTTAAATGAAGGTCCTCGAGAATGCACAGAAAGTGAGTACCGTTGCGACAATTTGCGCTGCATTCCTTCCCGGTGGATCTGTGATCATGATGATGACTGTGAAGACAATTCAGATGAACGTGACTGTGGTGCGTATTGTCTGGATGCTACCTCTTAAATGTCCTCACTTTTGATTCTAATGTGATATTCTGCAAAACGATCTTTTATGGGAAGCGTCTTTAGTGGAGTAATGTTGACCAGATACCACAGTTTTAATAGTCTGGGATTCTGAAGTCTTTTTTAGGATGTTGTTCTCAAAAAGTAAACACTTTGTCTGAATTTGAACGAGAAGACATTTCAACACTTACTTCTGAATCTTTTTTCAGAGCTGAGGACCTGCCATCCAGGTTATTTCCAGTGTGACAGTGGCCACTGTGTTGCAGAGCGCTTCAGATGTGATGGAAATGCAGACTGCCTGGATTTCTCTGATGAAACAACTTGTCGTGAGTTTCAAGCTTTGCAATTGTTGCTCGTTGAGCTCACTTCCAGAAAGATTTGCACTTTTCTCTCTGAGTGCGAGGACTCCTTAGAGGTGCAGAATTCTGCAACACTCAGTGATGTCAGTAAAAATTCAGGATAAGTATAATATTTTGAATAAACTTTTTAATAAAATAATGGCTTTCCCTTTATTTGGTTTCTCTTTGCTCTAGATTTTTTTGTTTGTTTCTGGTTTTGTTTTGGTTTGGATTTTTGTTTGTTAGGGTTTGTTGGTTGGTTGGTTTTTTTACAGCTTTTACAGAGTGTATTTTTTTGCTGTACCAACATGAGTCCTTTTGGAACTAGGTATATTAGGTATTTCTTCAGTCATTCACATCTGGTGCCAGCGAGATTATTTACCTTTTTTATTGAATTAGATTTGTCAGTAACAAATTCTAGTAGCATTTGTTAAATTCATGACAGTTTGTTTTCTAAAGTTTCTGGGAGTGACTTATGTTGTTTCACTATTCATTCAAACCTGAGTTAATTAGATTATAGCTACCAATAAGTCCTCAGTCATTGCAGTCTGTTGTTACTGTAGATCTTTGCAGTGCCTCACACTGTATCTCTTAGTATGGAGAGAAGTGTATTGAAAAAATAGTAGAAGGTGGGGCTGAATATTCACCAAGGAAATCTAAAATTTTCATTGTAAATGAAAATGTCATAATAATTTTCTTTTCTTCAGCAACACGGTATCCTAATGGTACATACTGTCCACCTATGCTGTTTGAATGTAAAAACCATGTCTGTATCCAGCCATACTGGAAATGTGATGGTGATAATGACTGTGGAGATGACTCTGATGAAGAACTTCACCTTTGCTGTAAGAGAGAAAAATTATATTATAATGAACAATATGCATAATAAAATCTCTGATTACAATAGAGAGAACAATTAGAAAATAAATTATAAATACTTTATTTTCACTGGAGATTCTAACAAGCTTAATTCAGGATGAGTGCTGAGAATTTTGCAGTTTCATATGCAAGTTCACATCGTCCTCCTATAGTATGTTTCTCATGCCTTTGCAGATGTTTGTGTATTTAATTATAAAAGTAGGGAGAAACATACCAGAGAAATAAGGACACTGTTTCACACTTCCAAGTTGTTTATCTAGATTAAGAGCATCAGTTTGCAATTGAATATTAATTCAGATAATGTATATTCTCGAAGGTGCTGAGCTTTTGAAGCTATCAGTGTAGTTGGGACGTCTTTGTAAATACGGTGGAGGAGTCCTGACTTTAGCTCTAAAAATGAGGTGTTGGAGGTACTCCTTAAACAATTCTTGTCAGTTATGCAATATGTAGCCACTTAAATAGCATGTTGGTTTTTCAATCAGTTTGCTTCATAAACAAATATAGAAAGCTGTGTGTTATATCTAGTCATAGGATATGCTTTTCACCAAAGACGATATACTGTCTTCTGACAAAAAATGTGTAATGGCCTAACATACAATTACCAACATGTGGAGAAAATATTCTTTTGGCTCTGAATGCCTTCACACCTTTTAAAATATAGGAAACATATAAATGTTACCAGACAAAAGTGATTGAGACAACTTATGACTGAATGGCATGTAGTACCCGAATGTGACTGTCTTGCTCTCTGTGGTTTCAGTGGATATTGCTTGTGAATCTCCATTCCGTTTCCGATGCGAAAACAATCGCTGCATATATAGTCACGAGCTGTGCAACCAGGAGGACGACTGTGGAGATGGAAGTGATGAGAAAGAAGAACACTGTATGTTTACACAAAATTGAGCAGCAAATTCCCTGTGATGTGATTAATGTTTAATAATACCAAAATACTATAGAAATGACAAAATTAAATGTAAATTATGAAAACTACAGCTCATTATGAAATAATTAGCACTGTGATTATTGGTGCTACGTATTCCCATCTCTCCATACAAGTAGCAAAACCAAGAAAACATTTATCTGAAAACAACAGAACATGGTTTTCAAAATCATATTTCATTATGAGCAGCAGCTAAATTGTGTCAACTAATTATGAACTCCACTTAAAATAAGAAAGTGTTGGTTATATAGTAAAATTAGGATGGGATGTATAGCTGGGACTTTTAAAATAGAGAAACGGGTACTTGTGAATTTGTGGCACTGTTATGCGCATACTAACAGTGTTGATATTTAGGCCCAAATCCTGCAGAAACTCTTGTTAATATTTAATAGGTTTTTGCCCCAGATATCTTATGTAGTTCTCATTGACTATGTTGACTTTTGTATTATCAAGTTCAATAATATTTTTTGTTGCTTAATGATATTATTTGCTGGCTTTACTGTATAATATTCTTAAATATTGTACTATATTATAACTATTAATAGTTTACTAGTATCTCAGTCTCTTGAATTCTGCAGTAAATATATGAAGTATATCATTAAAGGATATTAATATGTTTGTGGTGTTAAAAAGAAAGTTCAACCAACTGTTAACAAGAAGAATTTACCTTCTGTCTTTCTCAAATGGAGGGACTTCTTTCAGTTCATGAGAATGTAACTAGAAGGCAGGTGGCCCAAGTTATATTTTTAGCATTACTACAGATCTCCAAAGTCACTCTAGTTGTTATTTTACCGATTGCATCAGTGCGGAATAGTGCTGTCTATTTCGACTGCGTAGCTGAAAATGTGACAGAGGAGTGTTTGTCTTCTTGACTGTAGGTAGAGAACCAACTCCAAGACCTTGTACAACTGAAGAATTCAAGTGCAGTAATGGAAATTGCGTTCCTCTCCATTATGTCTGTGACAATTATGACGACTGTGGAGACCATTTTGATGAAATTGGTTGCAGTAAGTAGCAATATCAATAGAATAAAAGATTACAATGCTGTTGAAATAAAATTTTCTGAACCTGATAACAATACATGGTGACCTGTCACTTCATCATTCTGAAGTATTCACTTTTAATTAGCCTATGCTAGGATTATCCAATTAGCCATGACAATATCTCCTGTTTTCTTTCTTTTAGGGAAACCCCTATGAAATTCAGTGCTCTGAACAGTCCTTTCTAGGCTCAGAGTATTTATGCATCACAAAAAGGGGTGTGATCCTGTTTTGAAATGAGTTGCATTATTGAGGCAAAAAGATCCAGATATTTCAGTCATAATTGCAATAGGCCAACCTACAGAATTACTCATGGTCAGACTGTGAACTGATGTAGGTTGCTCTAGCCTTGTTAAAAACAAAAGTGTGTTCCAATGCTGCTATTGTCCTGTTTACGGGCATGACCACAGAGTTCTCTGAGGACAGCCAGTCCTTGGGCTGAGGACCTTCTCAGATCCTGTGCACAACTTTTATGAACTGTGCATTACAATTTGCTAGCATCCATTTAGATGCAAAAGCTTTGACTTAAACTTTGAGGCAGGAGAGAGTATTCTCATGGAACCTGGAAAAAAAAAAAAATCCTAACTTTTAATATCAATATATAGACAGCTGCAGAGTGATAATATGAGCATACAGTTGCAATTTCAATTTGTCAGGTTTTGATGGCTTTAAGTGAAAGTGTGTCAAATGATGCACTCATGATTTACAATCCAGCATGCTTGCAAAATGCAAATAACTCAGAAGCCTCTAATGCAGTCCATTTTGAAGCAGCTGTTTCACGTGCCATCCCCATGGTCCTTAGGTAATATAAACTAATGCAATGAATTGATGAAAATATAGAAGTATAAAAAGGATATGAAACTGCAAAACAGACACTCTCGTGCTCTGTCAATGAACATATTTAGCTTTTCTACTTACATAACGGATTTGAGTTTGAAAGTACTTTGTGTGTATGTAGAGTATGTCAGAATCAACAGAATTCTATGTGTACTTTATAGAAGGATATAATTTTCGTTACCTGTTAGAGAGCATCTATTATCCCCGACTTGTGTTGTCCATTATAGACCTGTTTTAAAGGGCAGTTCATTCTGCTCAGTGACCTGTGTTGCCTTCAGTAGGCTTTAGATTAGGTACAACATGAACAAGCCATCATCTTCTCTCTGATTTCCAGATAGAAATAATGTAGGGCCTGTGGTATGCATGATAGCAATTGATAACATTTTTTGTTTAGCTGATAAGAAAGGACTGGGTAAGAAGGAGGTAGGTTGGCACAGGCAGGAGTTGGAGTCAAGTCCTTAAATAAGTTCTGCAGTTGCTGCAGAGTGGTGGTAATGTAGGGTGCCATTTCTCTGAAGGAAGGTGAGCTTGGATGGTTGCGGCTCTTATCCTGACTCTGTTCACTTACTTCTAGAGGTTAAACCTCTTAGTTGACAGCTGTCTTGACCAGTGTTTACCATGCTCTTCTAGTTAATTATGCCTTAGAGAATAGATGTTCACATTAATCGAGATTCAATTAGAAAAAAAGGAAAGAAAAATAACATTGTCTACTTGAAAACCATTTTCAATGATAATAATGATCAAAATTATGACACCTACCTCCCCCTAATAATTTTATTTTTTTGTTACAATTGTAAAAATTACTATTTTTTCAGATCCTGGAACGGAGCGAACTTGTGCAGAAAATATCTGTGAACATAACTGTACCAACCTGAATGAAGGAGGCTTTATCTGTTCCTGTAGGCCAGGGTACAAGGCCAGTGAAACTAACCGAAACTCCTGTGATGGTATTTGCAACGTTCTAAATATCTTCTTACTGATAAGTGTTTGGTGACCTGTCACTTCATCATTCTAAAGTGACTAACAGGATTTTTATACAATTAGCAGATGCTTCCTGAAAAGTTTTGCTGCTGAGTCATGTTTTCCAACATACAGGCCTCATTCAACAAAGAACTGGCTCCACAGTTCAGACCTGGTTTTAAGCTTTTTGTGGCTGTAGGTGTATGTTTTTGCTTTACTGTATATAGGTTTTTTCATGTCTTTGCAATCTGAGGAACAGAAATTTGCTGGATGTTTTTTTTCCTTACTGAAAGATAACTTACTGAAGGTCATACTCTCCTTCTGTTCTGCTCCAGAACAGATCTCCAGTAAAGGTCTGTTGTGCCATATTTTTGCTGTGGTTATATGCAGATATATTATGGTGAGGAATTTGCCCAAAGGTCGTTGTTTGTGGTCATGCAATACGGTACCTTCACAGTTACCGTTTCAGTATGTTTTGATGAGAACACTTCAGTTTGTTGCTCCCAGCTCTTGAAGACAATTTGTGTAGTTTTATTAAACATGATCCAAGGCTACCTTTCCCATTCCTTCCTGCTGATATTGTTTCTGAGGACTAGGTCTCTTTGCTTCAGCATTTCAAGATGGCTTTGTTCTTTCACCTCATTGTAGTTATGCCTAATCTTTTGTCTTTCCTTGGTGATTTAACACAAAAATGCATAATCAAAAATGTCTTTCTGAGAAGCAATCTCATAAGCAGGAGCAGTGCAGTTATTAGCAATCTGTAGTTAAGACATGTTGAACGGTAGATGAGTGATGAGGAGTTCTGTCACATAATAGGTGCTGATGTTAAAGATCATTTATTAGGTCACTGATCTTTTAGAGTATGTGGGAAAGGGACAAACCCACCACTTCGTGGGTTAAAGGTGACCCACGTGTGAAAGAAAGAGATTAAGGTCTAGGTATCTTTTCTCTACTTTTGTCTAGATATCAATGAATGTGAGATCTTTGGAACATGCACACAGGACTGCAAGAATTCCAAAGGAAGCTACGAATGTTTCTGTGCAGATGGCTTCAGATCTGTGGGTGATCAACAAGGGAAACAGTGCGCAGCTAATGGTATGTTAACTGATATGCAGATTGATTGCTACCTGTAAAGAGCAAGTGGAGTATAGCAAGTTAATGAATATAATCATCTCTCTTTTAGGAAGGGGATAATGAAAAACAAATTTTATTCTGTAACATAATATTATTGGTATATTCTACCCATTCCATAATCAGGAATAGAAGTGGTCATCTCTGTTTCGAATTGTAAACATGAAAAACAATATCTTGATTTGGATGCCTGCCTTCCTTTCCCCTGAAATTCTCTGCAAACAAAAACCTGCTTATCTTGTGGTTGTCATCAGAAATTAATGTTGCCTGTTCCTGAAGTTTAGGTTTTCTCAACAATATAATGCATCAGAAGAAAAGTGCATTAAACTGGTACAAATCCAAGACAGTTTGATGACAGATGGCCATTCATTTTTCATGGACTGATGCATGCAAACAGAAGGACTTTGCCCAATGCTTAACATCAATCATTGGCTTTTTATCAGTGCCGTGACTGCATTGTGTGACAGTTGTTGAATTGGTGGACAGTTGATTGAGAAAATGATAGTAATAGAATAGTAATAATAAAGACCTGAGGAGAATAGAAGAAAGTGGCAACGCAGCAGTATTATATAAAAGACAGAAACAATATTGTATTTAGAAAAGCACTTACACTTTAACAGCTTTAAGAGATACATGGTAGAAATGTGGTGTGACTATTGAAATAGTAAAATCTTCAGAACAGCATGCCTGTGACCAAAACTGCATGCTGCTGGAGGGTTTGAAACCTAAAAAATGTTTGTAGTATGAGAAATGATACAAGAAAGCTAGGTCTCCAGTTTCCAGTCCAGGGGCCTAATCCAGCCAATATTTACTGTTGAGTATGAGACTGGACATACAGACAGGCAGTTGCACCTGAGTTTCTGCCTGGCTGCTTCTTTATGTGCCTGAGTCAGAAATCGAGTTCATTGAAATGCTTCTTCATAGGCTTTATTTAAGAAGCATCTAGACACCCAAAGTTTTCAAGACTAAATGACAGAAGATAACGTGATTGTAGCTAATAACATCATGAAGTTTGTTGTGCCTAAAGTTCTGCTGCTGTGTGTGCTCAGAACTCTACCACCCGTTGCAGTACAAGCTCACATGACATGTGAATGAGGGCATCCTTTGTCTGTGTCTGCTGCAGGCCTGGTCAGTAAGCATTTTCAGAACACATGTAGAATATCGAGTCTCTTTTTTCCTGTAGTAGGAAATGCTGTCAGTGAATTGTATGTTCATTAGGGAATAAGGTCACTTGCCCTATTCTCCCATAGTTGGGTGTGACTTAGAGGAAAAGTGTTATGTTCAAATAAACACTTAATAGTAAATTGAGGATAATTAATTGGAAAAGTCACTGATAAAGGAGATTTTCCTTTCCCAGGTGAATGCCTTGTCGTTTTTGATTGAGTCTGTGAAAATGTTATTAGTGTAGGAGAACTTCTTTGGACGAAGGCCTAGGATTGAAGTCCATGACTCCCAAGTGGACTTTGTCCTTAGCAAAAGGACTGAGCAATTAAATTTTCTCACCAGCAAAATGAGCCAGATGGGACTGATACTCTCTGTAGTCATTAGATTATTGAGACAAACCCCAAATTAACCTGTGGCTGGGTAGGAGAGCATTCATCTGAATATGGAGACATTAGGATTTAAAGACTTTCAGGTAGAAGAGCTCAGGTTGTGGCTCAAGGTAGCAGCAATTTATTCGTACTTTCAAAATTGTTTCCCATGATTTGGGATGGGGAGGTGGATTGCATAGTGTATACTGGCATCCTGGTTTTGAGATGTGAGGTGGTGATATGCCAACACTGTAATGTTTAAGAATTTTTGAGAAGTTATTCCTTAATGATTACTACTGCAAAAAATCTGTGGTGAAAGGGACAATACTATCCTCAGTGGCAAGTATTTCTAGAGTTGTTAATGAATTTTGCAAAGCAAAGAAGTTTGAATAGCTCTGACACTTTAGAAGTGGCCCTGTGTTCCTTCTGCTTCTTATTTGAACAGAACATGTGAAAACCTCAGTTTAGTTTTGACTAGAAGTGACTTTTATTGGTTTCTTCTAAAATTAGAAATTCAGGTAAGTAAAATTCTTTATTGTTTCCCAGGTAATCCTCCATTGTTGCTGCTGCCAGATAATGTGCGGATTCGAAGATACAATATCTCATCAGAACAGTACTCTGACTATATTGATAACCAGGAGCGCATCCAAGCTCTGGATTATGATTGGGACCCTGAGGGGATAGGCCTGAGTGAGTATGTGTAGAATGTTAATACTCAACCATGCAATGGTTGGCTTAAAAAGATGCATTTCTGCAGCGTAGATATTTAATTTATGCTGGAAATCAAATCAGATTAGATTAACTGTCCAGGTCTTGGTTGAATGTGACCCTCCTCTCTACTCATTCTTCAGCATCAGTGTGGTTCGTTTTCAGGCTTTAATTTAGTGTAGCTAGGGTTTGTTCTGTTTTTCCCTTTGTTTTGGTGTGAGTTCAGCTGTGGAATTTTGGCTCTTTAGGGTTATGCAGTAGTAAAGGACGCTATAAATGAACCCCTTCCTTTTCTTATACCTCTGCCGATCTCCAAACCTGGTTCAAGTCTTGCAAGAAGTAGTCCTTACACTAAGCAAGAATGGCCAGTAGATCCCTGTATTAGCTTATGTCTTTGCCGCTTTATCAGCTTCCCTGCTTTTGCCCTTTTTACATGACCACTGTCTTGGGCCATACTTGCTCCTTAGAGTAATGAGAGCCTAAATTACTCTAAAAATCTCATACAAAGGCTTCAAAGCTAAGACCTTCTGCTCTTGAAAAATGTGATACATATTTCTTGATAATCTAGATCAAGATGATTGTAGATGTGTATCTTACCTTAAAAATCTGCACACTAACACAATGCAATTTAATTGAACAGATGACTCCGTGTTATTAATAAGTGAATGGGTCTGGTATCTTCACATAAGAGCCTCAGAAAGATTAGAATTTTCCAAAAATATGGAATGGACATAAAAAGTGATCTTTGTCGTATTTTTTGAAGGTGTTGTGTACTTCAGCATTCTGGGACAGGGTTCTGAGTTTGGAGCCATCAAACGTGCTTATCTGCCCACATTTGACAGCAGTAGCAACAATCCAACAAAGGAAGTTGACTTGAATCTCAAATACATAGTTAATCCTGATGGATTGGCTGTTGACTGGGTTGGAAGGTAAGTGCACTGAAAAGCACTTGTATTACATATTTAAGCTGAAGAAGAACAGCAGTTTTGTCGCTCCTGCTGGAATTCGCTTGCTGACAGTCTATTGTTTGGTTCCTTTGAGAAGTAGGCAGTCCATACAGCCTTGACGTCTTTGAAGGCCATTTATATTGGATAGAAAAGGGAAAGACTTATTCCAGTCTAAGGCCTGATACGTAGCTTTCATTATCTGGACTCTGTGTTAGGTGATGTATGCTGTTAGGTGTTGTGTCCTATGAAATAGTTACGGAGTTGCTCATGCACTGTGTCACCCTGATTTCTAGAGCAAGATAAAGCCACTTTGGTTAGCTGAAGTGATTCACTAGCCTGAAAAATTGTGCCAGTCATGATGGAAAAAATAAGTGGAAAATTGTGTCTTTCCTTCCAGCAGTTTTAAGTATGAGATAGATGTCCTAAGGTCTGGGTAGTCTTCAGTTTTCGGGTTATTTTGCTATTTTTTTTGTGAACTACAGGCCACTCAAAAAACCAAATGTCTCTGAGGGCAGAAGGAAGTGTTAGAATTTCTGTTAACAAATCTATATGGTCATGAGAGCACGGATAGAGAATATTTATCACCAGCATCCTTGTGAGGCTAGCATCTTCAGCACTTCAAACATGGTGTAACACTGATTCCAGGACAATGTTGAAACGTATTTGAAAAAAACATATTTGAGTGTCTGCACATTAAATAACTGATACATGATCTGAGACAGTTCTTCTGCCCATCTGCAAAATAGGAATTGCAGTATTTTCTCACATTTCCAAGCCAATTATGCAATAATTTTTTCCATCAGAAGGCACTGTATGTTTAGTGAGTGCATAATAATAAGCATGTTTATTATCTAAGGTGAAAAAAAATAATAAAGCCATGATGATAAAATAGGCAAAATTCAAGGAAGACTACTGAGCGCCCTGTTTGTAAGGACTAAAAGCATTTATGTCTGATGTAGTAACAATTTATTCATTAACATCTCTGTCAGGAAACAATCTAGAGAGGACTAATAAGCTAGATAACTTCAGAGTTGCTGTATAAATTACATGGTAAATAAATTTTTATTCGTAATGAACCTTATCGTCTCCTGGAAAACCAGATCTTTGAAGATGCTCATTAGCCACCTCTGATGCTTAAAGTACCAATGGAATTTCTCAGTAGCCCTTCAATGAAGATTATTTGACAGAGAACAGAGGCAGCTGCAGAAGCTCTGTCAGAGGAGAAAACTAGTGAGCTGATAGATCACATTTTCTAAACTCACCTATATTTAGGGTCGTTATGTTCCAGAATGAAAAAGTTCAGATGTAATCAATGAAGCTTCATTACATTAATTTTGTTTGGCTTTGATATACCTTTTCTTATTTTTTTAAAATTTTTCATTACTCTCCCAAGTTTAAACTATTTACTTTTGGAATATTTTGTGTTTTATGTAACTCAGGCATCTTTACTGGACTGATGCTGGGACTAATCGCATAGAGGTGGCAAAATTAGATGGACGGTACAGAAAATGGCTTGTCTTTTCTCTACTGGATCAGCCAGCAGCTATTGCTGTCAATCCAAAGCGTGGGTAAGTGCTACTGGACTTCCCAGAATTATTTTCAGTGCTGTTCAACACCAAAAACTCCTGCAATGGTAAACTGTAAAGGAAAGACTAAGGGAGTGCTTTCTGGAGTTTCCCTTTACTAATGTTAGGAAATCTGTGTGTATGTGGAAAAATAATATCTTAGGATTAGACTTCTTATGGGTGATTGTGTTGGTGACAACAACAGGTAGGTCAAAGAAAAATCTCCTTTCTACCATCCTGTGTGCCTGCCGAATTTCCCTGTTACTACTGAAACAGGGAAATTGATAGGAATGTCTCTTTACCAGCTCCAGGCAATACAGACACAGCTTCCTTCACAGTGGCAGGCAATGTAAATGCACTGGTACGTTCAACAGCTGTGCTTGCTACATCTTGTATGGATCACCAGATGTCCTGTTCACGTCTGCAAAATATAGGTTACTGAACAGCTTTATGTTCACAACTGACCTTTTCCATGAAACTCCAAAGGATAATCATGGTGACCAAATGCTGAGCTATATTATATTCTGGTTCTGTCCTTTCAGGCTCATGTATTGGACTGACTGGGGAAGGCAGCCAAAGATCGAATGTGCCTGGATGGATGGACAACAAAGACAAACTCTGGTCTCTGAAGACCTTGGCTGGCCAACAGGACTTTCTATTGATTATTTGAACAATGATAGGATCTATTGGAGTGATTCTAAAGAAAATATTATTGAATCCATGAGGCCTGATGGGACAGACAGAACTGTAGTATTACAAGGAGGTAAGAACTT
This sequence comes from Pampusana beccarii, assembly GCA_013399365.1. Lineage (NCBI taxonomy): Eukaryota > Metazoa > Chordata > Aves > Columbiformes > Columbidae > Pampusana > Pampusana beccarii. The sequence goes on from VWYH01009165.1 coordinate 345,551, forward strand.
ATTATGCATTGATATAATAGTAACCAAGATGTATGCTAACAAGCTTCACAAGTGAGGCTAGGTTTAGGAACTTCTCGAAGAGTAAGTCTTGGTAGTGTTTTCTCCTCCTTTATACAGGGATAAATGGCACAGCAGGTTCAGAGCTCATGGTACCCGGTCACCAGTTTCCCTGAGGGTCATTTACATGACCCAGATAGGGCACAATGTGGAAAATTGGATTCTTGCTTTTTTAATGTATATTATTAAGCAGTCGGCAGGTACAGTGGCATGAAGTGGTCAGGCACGTGAGAGATATATATAGCTGGAAATGTCTTAAAATGAAAGGCTTAGATTATATATTTATATATAGATAGGAGACTAAGGAGGAGGAGACTAAGGGGTGATCTTATTAGTGTTTATAAATATATAAAGGGGGAGTGTCACGAGGATGGAGCCAGGCTCTTCTCAGTGGCAACCAATGATAGGACAAGGAGTAATGGGTTCAAGCTGGAACACAAGAGGTTCCACTTAAATTTGAGAAGAAACTTCTTCTCAGTGAGGGTGACAGAACACTGGAACAGGCTGCCCAGGGAGGTTGTGGAGTCTCCTTCCCTGGAGACATTCAAAACCCGCCTGGGCGCCTTCCTGTATAACCTCATCTGGGTGTTCCTGCTCCGGCAGGGGGATTGGACTGGATGATCTTTTGAGGTCCCTTCCAATCCCTAGCATACTGTGATACTGTGACTTAAGCTGAAGAAGAACAGCAGTTTTATCACTCCTGCTAGAATTTGTTTGCTGACAGTCTATTGTTTGGTTCCTTTGAGAAGTAGGCAGTCCATACAGCCTTGACGTCTTTGAAGGCCATTTATATTGGATAGCTAAAGAACGAGGGGAAGTCTGGAAGAAAGATAAATTTGGAAGTGGAGAAAAAGTGAAAGTGCTGACCGTAAATCCATGGCTTACACAAGTGCGCATCTACCATCAGCACAGATACAATCAGTCCGGTAGGTAATGAGCATCCTGGCGAACTGTTCCTTGCTGTGAGACTGAAGTTGGTATTGATGTCTTCAAAGCGCTTAGTATTCTTCCCATAAAGCGTCTATCAGTATGTGCTAATACTCATTTCTGAAAACCTAAACATAGAATAGAGGATGGCAAATATTTTCTGCACATCCAAAGTGAAACCAGCAGTGGATTACCACACACTGCTCCTTAGAGTCTCTTAGTTCTGAGTTATGACCCTGTCCTTTTTCTTCTTCCCCTCCATCTTGGAGTTCTCATAGAAGTGGCAGTCATGATATGTACTTAATCCTGGTAACATGCAAAGTGCTGACAGTTAATACTGCCTCCAAGGGGGATGCTTCAGCTGTGACATGTCCAGAGTAATCACAGGAAAGGATGTGCAGAAGAACATCCAGCATACCCCTCTTTCAAGGTGTTTTAGCTTTCAGAATCAAAAGGCTCCATGTTGTTTGGAGATGTTCAGTTTCTTCTTGGTGTTACACTGGCTCCTAAAGGTCATGATCTCTCCCTGAAGAACATAAGAAAAAGCAGAGAGAAAGTCTTTATATAAATGTGGAATTTGGATATCAGTTGTTCTAAGAAATGGATCTAGACTTGTTCAGATTTTTGGTGTGTGATATTGATGAGATACACTACTGACTAGGGAATTCCACTGTGTTACCCCAGGAATATGCTGCATTGCTCCTTCAACTACCTTTATAACTTTTTTTTTCAGTGCCTAATCCTTGTAAAGATGTCTGCAGCCACCTCTGCTTGCTGAGACCAGGAGGATACACATGCGCTTGTCCTCAAGGGACTCGGTTCATAGAAGGCAGCAGCACAGAGTGTGATGCAGGTAGAACAATTTGTCAAACTGGGAACGAAAGCAAAGGAAGATTTTGTTTAGGAACACAAATACATTACTGAATTAGAAATGCGAAGGGATGAGCTAGCTGATATAATAGGTCTTGGTAAGTCAGGACATCTGGCTTTTATTCTTGGCCATTAGTGATTTGTGGTTACCTTGTGCATTTCATGTAATCTCTTTGCATATCATTTGTAAAATGGATATAGATATATCACTCCAAATAGTCCAAATTCATCACAGTTTCTGATTTCTGTTTTGAAATTCCAAAATATTTTCATTTTTTTCAAATGTGATGATCTCAGAACTAGATAATTTCTGACAATTTATGGCTTACAATTATGTTTGCAATTCCGTACAACGTATTGTTCGATCAGTGTAATAGAAGGCAACAGAAACTTGAAACAAAGCTTACGGAACTTACAGTGTGAACAGGGATAACTTCCAGATAATCATCAAATGCTGGAAAGCCTTTTAAGCACTAAAATTTAGTGCTTGGTTGTTGCATTGCAGCAAAGCCCCCACAGTGCTTCCAGGAGCACCAGTAAAATACAATTGCTCAGCCTTTCCTGAGAAGAAAGAGCATACCACTGCAGGATTTCTATTTCTCTAGCTGGGAGTCTGCATTCTTGGCTTACAGTGATGTGGGTGGTAGCCAGATGTCCTTGTACTTGTCCTTGCAACAGCTTTCTACTAAATTATGCTTTACAACATCTGGCATCTTTTCTATGGTTAATCATATCTGAATTATCTTCTTTTTGCATTAAGAGAAAAAATGTCATAATTTTTTACACTGCCTTACCTCTGATTTACATTTTCTTAATAATTGTTAATGCTCTTTCTATTGCCACATGCTGTGAGCTGCAGAAAGCAGAGCTAGTAATATGATACAATAGCGAATGAAAGTGTGCAATACGTGTTTAAATTAGGGTTCAGTAACACTGCTGATTGCATTCGCTGTTTGCTGTTGATTGCTCTGAGGACCCTGCATTTGCTATTCTGTGCTGAAACTGATGTACAACAAACGTCCAGGAATTAAGAAAACTGAAAACTGTGCTTGACCTTATTGTGAGGAAAAGGAGGAGACAGCAAATAGGATATAGCATACTGGCTCCATTTTTGAACTTCCGTTTTTACCTTGACTTTAAGCAATTTTTTTAGCCAGTGAACTGTGACTGCCATAATTGACATACAGGCCCAACATAGCTTTTGTGTATACATTTGGTTTATTTGGTCCTTTCCCCATATTGCAGATACTGAGAAACACAGCCTGTAAGATCTCTGCATTTCCCTTTTTTGTATCGCATTTACTTGAAGGGAGTTTTACCTGTAAGAGACATTTTAGCAACAGACTTCCTCTGCCTCTGGCTGAAAAAAACATGACAAAAGTATTATGACATAACTTATTAGTGTATGACACGCTGTCAAAGTCCATCCTTAATTTATAGCCTATAATGATCCCTAAGATCCAGAGCTTCTCTGGTGTGATCTACACTCAGGGCTCCTGGAGTGTAGCTGTGACGCTGGCACGATGCAGAACAGGCTCCTGTGCTGCCCGGTGCCCGGCTGCCAGCCCGCGCTCTGTGCTGACAGAACACTCTGAGCACTTGGGATTTCTCTCCTGTTCTCACTGTCAGGATGTATGAGAGTTTAGAGGGCCCTCTTGTTTGCGCATTTCCAGCTGCTTTTCCTCGTTATTAAATGCGTCACAGTTTGGCCTCCTCTGTGCAGCTTCCAGCTGGTTGGATGGAAGAGCATGGGCAAAGGAGATAAAGTGTTGCTGCTTTCTGAATGGAGGGGTTTGAAGGGCAGTGTTGCACGGGCAAAAGAAAGTGATGGGACATACAGCTTTTGTGTTGTCTCTGCCTACTTTCCTGAGTAAGTTGTTATTTTCCAAGAACAGGTTTTACTTCCGCTAAAATAAGCTAATTTGGCAGAAGCATAAATATAAGAGCAACAAATGCATGTTCTAATAAAAGCAAAGCTGCTGAAAAGTAGCCTGTGATTTTGCGTACACAAGTTCTTTAGAGATAAATAAGATGGGCTATGGTATTATTTCTTTTGTTGAAGATGTCTTCATAATACGTATGTGGCTTTCAAATTTTGCAGCTATTGAATCTCCTCCCACAATGCCACCAGCATGCAGGTGCATGTATGGAGGAACATGCTATATAGATGAAAGTGATCTTCCAAAATGCAAGTAAGTCAGTATGTTGTTAGGGTAGTCCTGGGTCAGATTGTGCTGATTTAGTATCACAGAACAATTAATCTCTTTGAAATGTGTTGGAAATGCTTCAGAAGATGTCAGGTATCTGCAGTAGCATATTTGTAACAACCACAGAAAAAGACATATACACATAAAAATATCAGGAAATAAGCAATGTAAATGCGTTAGTTTGGGGAAAAAAAAACAACACAGGCATGAAAAAACAGAAAGGCAAACCACTGAAGATTCCAGTGAAAGGCTATGCCAAAAAGTCGTAACAATGGAGAAGTAATGCTCAGTAGATGTAACTTGGAACAGCCAGTAGATGCCACCAGTGCTCCGCTGAAACCCGATCTTTTGACTTCAGTGACTAGTTTTCTGACTCAGCACTTTCTGTTTGCACTTTTAATTCTGTAAGGTAGCAGATATATTATCTTTACACTAGGTGAAAGAAATAATTACTGAGGACGGAGTTAAAAATCTATGTCGTGTTGATAAACATTACAGAATGTAATAATAACGCTGAGATCGTAGACTTAATAAATGCCATTCAGTCAGCTGTCCTTCTTATACTTACAGGTGTTCTTATGGCTACACTGGGAATTATTGTGAAATAGGATTGTCAAAGGGAGTCCCTCCTGGAACAAGTAAGAATCAAGTATATGTTACACTTGATGCTTTGAGCTAAGGAATGTATAAACCTCACTATGATACTTGTTCAGGGTCAAGCTTATATTTTTCTGGGCTCTTTTTTACATTAAACTGTGCTTGCTTGAATGTTTGCCTATTCTTCTGTCTTTGATAGCAGCAGTAGCAGTATTGCTGACGCTCATACTAATCGTAATAACTGGAGTATTAGCGGTTGGAGGCTTTTTTAACTACAGAAGAACAGGCTCCCTTTTACCAGCGCTTCCCAAACTGCCAAGGTATGTTTTGAGGGCTTTCATAGCTGGAATATCTGTGCACTGAAAATGTATGTTTGTTCCTAAATATTTCTGAAAAATCCCATTTGTTTGCCGTGTGCCCATTCTGCTGGAATATGGGAAGTGCAGTGTTGCAGCAATTCTGGCAGATTTTTGATTCCAAGCAATATCATATCTGATCATTATTTTGTAACAAAGGACTATGGTAAAACTTCCTCTGCCTCTGGCTGAAAAAAGCCTGACAAAAGTATTATGACATAACTTATTAGAATATGACACAAAAAAAAAAAAAAAGGATATTCAGTTCAAAAAGATGTGAAAGACCATAGTTACATATGTAGGGTTTTTTTGTTGTTTGTTTGTTTTGTAAAACTTCGTCAGAAGATCATTCTGCCCAGGAGGTCTTTTTGACACTGGAAGGCTGAGCTCATCTACAACACTGTATTTATCTGTTTAAAAATAATATGGGGCATGTGTAGTGAATTTCTTTCTGTTTCCAGTGCCTGAGAAGTCTGGGATTTTTGTAGGTTCCTGCTCTCCTGGCAGCCATACTGTCCAGTGAAATATCATTCAAAAATATTTGATGTTTTAAATCAAAAGAAGATGAAAAGTATTTGTAATGATTTTAAATTACTTTTTTAAAATGTCAGAACATGATGCTTCGAAATTTTTTTAGCTTTAAGCAAATTGTGTGTTTTTAAAGGCATAAAACTGCATCTTCATAGTCTTTGCACCAATTTCACTGTAGTAGCTCTTAAGTCAGTGTAATTAAATCACTGTAATCAGTAATGTGGATGTAGTTACAACTGCTTCCTCACTGGAGGATTACACTGAGCTAATTAAATTTATTTATGACTTGATGTAGTTAAATTGGGGCAAAATTTTTGCACAGATCAATCCTGCAGACAAAGAGGTTGTAAGAGACCTCCAAGCCACTCACTGAAATTCCCTGTTTCTTGCTTTCTTGAATGGAAATTTTCTGCATTGTCACATAATGAAGAAGTAGAAATTTTAATGACTGACTCAAATTGTGCTGTTCAACAACACTTCTTATAAGTTATGAGGCCATGTGAAATGGAGATGTCAGTCTTTTGTGTGTAAGGCTTGATTCATGGTGGAAATGAAAACTGTGAATATGCCTTAGTGCTGCTGTCACTCAGTCCCTCCTTAAACTGTTAACTCTTACCTTTACTGCACAGTGAACTCAAGCTATAGCTTAGCTGTTTCCCTTGATATGGAACTTGTCCATGTACAGGAATTATAGTTAAGATTGAATCAGCTGATGCCAACTGGTAAAGTGTGTGCACAACACACCAGCTGCAGGCAAGAGTTCTAGCACAAGCCGTCTCCAATGAGGACACGCACACGGAACGATTATTTCAGTGCTCTGTCTTCCTTCAAGTTAAGCAACTTTGACAAAATGAGCTCAACGGTTAACAGTGGATTTGTAGTTGCATGGTTTTTGGGGAGCTGCATGCTCAGAGTTCTGTGTGGAAGGTGCTGTATTTGCCTGCTTGCTGCTGTCTTTCACTGCTCCTATTATTTTGAGCCTGACAGTGTTCTTTCAGCCCATTTCCAATATTTCTCATGCAAATCTAATGCACACTTGTGTAAGTCTATATGCAGATTGAACATTTGCTGACATGGAAACAGTACCCTGTAGGTATCTTCATGATTTGCATGCATAAACATCTTTAGTATAGGTGTTGGAATTATATCCACAAATTTGTATGCCATTTCAGCTGCATTTTTTAAAAATCAGTTTCAATGAATTTGAATAACTCAGTAGATTCATGCATTTGTTTGTAAATCAACACTGAAGTAAGCGTAGTCAAAATGTAGGTAAATTTGTGAGAATTGTAATTCATTGGGTTCCTTTGATGTCTACATAAGCACACATAAAGTTAGTTGAGATCACTCAGAACGGGCTAGCTTAGGTTAAAAAAAATGTTGAACTAATGCAGGGATACTACTTCTGGTGCCCTTGCTAGTGTGGTTATAGCCAGCAAAAATTCCAAGTGACAATTATGCTAGAAGAACAAGGAGAAAATCTGTACTATGACTATGAGCTCTCTCTGTGTATAATTTTATATCTCTATTTTTTTTTTTTTCTTTTTCCTGTAGTTTAGGCAGTCTTGTAAAATCCACTGAAAACAGCAATGGGGTAACTTTCCGATCTGGAGCGGATGTGAGTATGGACATAGGAGTCTCTGGCTTTGGAGGAGACTCTGCTATAGACAGAGCAATGCAAATGGTAAGGGTTCGTTCTGAAATAATTTTTTTAAGTGGTGTTCTTTTAATGTCATTTTTAGCTGATAGACCTATGTAAAAAATATAGTGAGATGATAAATGTATTCTAGAAAAGTGAACATTCATTGCTAGTTTCCTTAAATAGATTTCTGTGAATTGAAGGCAAGGACAAATGTAGGCTGTTCTTCAAAATAATGTGACTTTTCTCAAGATTTATATGACAGAAATTAAGTTGATTATCCCCTTTCCTATTTCAGTGTGTTCATGGAATGTATAGGGAATGAATAGACAAATGAAAATATTGTAACAAGGAATTTTTTGAGGACCTTTGTGTTCCATAGAAGAGGTTAAAATGTGTGGTTTTCAAATCCAGACCACATGTTAGAAATCTCAGAGGTAAAACTTGTGCCTGACCACAGCATATAGTACTTTGCACAACAGATTATAAATTGGACAGTTTCTTATTTTAACAAGTTTAAACAAATCATGTTTAATAGTTCTGGGAATATCATAAAGTGTAACTCTACTTCATCCGTGTTTTGTTATGCACATCTGAGAAATAGCACATCCTTGTGTTTCCTATACTGTATAGTTTTTCCACAGTTTTTCCCTGCTTACCACAAGAAGTATAATGTGCAAAAGATCTTATAGGAAACAGGTCACAGGTATGTTTGAAAAATAAGCATTTGCTGCAAAGTCTACACTGGAAACTCCCTAAACTTTTAAAGTTAAAGATAAATTACAGACTTAACTGACAGTAAATTAATGTGAAATGAAACAACTAGTGAAAAATACCTCATTATAAATGTACATGGCCTCTTTCTAGATGAAGAAACACACTCTTTGTTAAAACTAGGCAGCTTGTGTAATGAAACAACCATACGAACATTTCTGTAATTCCTGAAAATAGCTTTAGGCTTGAATATTACCTAAAGTCTTTTTCATGCATAAAAAACTTTACAGTACTTTCCATTTTCTGGCCTCATATTGACATACTGAAGTCCAACTACTGCAGGTTTTACATTGCTAATAATAGGTGTGGATACAGGCTATTTCTACTTAAGTGGTGTTAATTCTCCTAATGTATTCAGGATATGAACAAAAAATTGTATCATTCACTGGGAAAGAATTCAAAGGGTTTGGTTTACAGCAGCAAAGAACTGTGGGATGTGCCTTCTAAAATATTAAGATCGCATGTGCATGAGTGGATGTTAAAGGGATATTTTTCAGTGTGGCTGTTCTTAGCCAAACTGGGCCAATTTGAGGGAGCTGACGAGAGTTCACTGGTGGGTAAAGAAAGAGCCATACTCTGATAGCACAAGGCATGAATCCTTCTGGCCCAAGCAGTGGTTTGTAGATGTGACACAGGTTTAAAGCACTGGCTAATGTACTATTCCCATGTTATTCTTCAGTATTCCTGTGATGGGGCTGTGACAAGGTACAGGACAAGTGAGTCTGGGTGGGGTTTTGCTTTTGTTACCCTCTACCTGTTGCTGCTTTTCTAGCTCACCCTGGCTGGCTGTCCTTATGAGACACTAAATATTGTCTTAAGAAACACTTAACTCAGCACCTCTACCCCCCTGCTGTGAGCACCACAGCCGCAGCTCAGGGTTTGGCACAATACGTGTGAAGCAGCTGCTGTCCATGTGGTGGTCTTCATGCATGGGCGAAGTATTGATTTGTAATAAGAGATATGCCAAAAACTGTGAAACATTTTATTCCTGACATAACTCAGATGTTATAACTAAGGACATGCATTTACTGCTTTGTCTCAAAAAATACAGCTGGGACAAAATGAATGGATCCCATTCTTTTATATGTCAGATAATGCTTATTAATTTGTATGTCATTTTGAAGTCTCTAAAATGAAATATTTATTTTGGGATTATACTTCCTTTGATATGTCATCTCTGTTGAAGGTGTGATTTATGAGAGTCATCTTACCATAAAATACGTTTAGTCAATTATTGAAGTGTGGGGGTTTTTTTTTAATCCAGCTAGGAAATGGGGTAATATTGGAACAATCTATGGTCCAAGCCTGCTGAGTGAAGAAGTAAAGTAGTGGATGGTAAACTAATGTTATTGTTTTAACAGATGCAAGATTTTGTCTAAGCCTATGTGAAATTAAGCATGCATTTTTCCCTGAGATGAAGAATTGGACTATAAATTAATGCCCAGGAGTATGGAGGTGTTTATTGCACTGAATTGTTGATTTGTTTGTTTTGTTTTTTCCCTTCATAGAATGAAAACTTTGCAGTAGAGTCAGGAAAACAGCCGATCACATTTGAAAATCCAATGTATGCAACCAGAGACGGTGGAGCCAGCACAGCCAGTGCAGTTACAGTCGTTCGGCCAACACATGTAAGAGAAGCTTAGGCTTGACTTTCACCTTTTGTGTTCCTTTATGACCTTCTTTTCTTCTTTGAAGAACATTGATTTTCCTTCTCCTACAGGTTGCAGCATCTGGTAGTGAGGAAAATGAAAATTTTGAGAATCCTGTGTATGCCTCTGTGATATCAGCTGGTCCAGAGGAGCCCCCTCAGAGTACAAGTGCACCTCAGGTAGGACACAGAAACGGCCTAAGGCTGCCTTGTTCATTTTGTGCTCCAAATCAGGGAAATTGAATTGCTAGGGAAGCTGCAGTGTAGTTTCAGTTATCTTTCAATAATGCCGTGGAGTTCACACATAATCTGCGTCAAGTCCAACTAACTGTACCATATTTACAGGATTTACAAGAGCTGGTCAGGAACAGCTTGATAAGAGAAAAACAGCATAAGTACAGAATTGCCCAGGACACACTAAGGATCTATTTGGATCTTACTCCTGACCCATCCAGTTATTTTGAAGTGAATAGGCTGGAACAGAGAGTCTCACTGTTTGTTGTGCTTCCTTCTGAGGGCAGAAAATAGTCTGAAAATTGTAATGTAACTGCTGTTGATTATCGTTGCTCCTCAACAGAAATTATTATAACTAAGGCTTTACTTCGGACTTTTAACAATTATTTGTAACCCCCTAATGAAACCTACCTTGAGAAGAAGCAGCAGAGTGTATGTTTTGTTATTTTTTCCCCTATAAAATACAAAAAGAAAACCCAAGAAAAAATACATTTTGGTTTAGAACAGTGAAAACCCAGGGGGTTTTTTGGTATGGAAAATTTAAATAACGCATTAAGTCAGTTGTGTTGTCATCAGTTTTTTCACATTTCTATGTAATTTTATTCATATTTAAAAGTGCTAGCAAAAACATTTAAGACACTTTTTCTATGTGTTCTTGCAGGACATTTTAACAATCGAGATCAAAGTATTGCCTCATCTAGATTATTTGTGATTCATGGAAGATACATTTTTATGTCTTAAAATCCATCTGAATGAGCCGATGGTGGCTTTTTTACAGGACTGTTTTCGCACATTGTGCACCAAAAAGCAGCTCCATTGAGCTGTGAAATGACAGTTCTGACAACTTGTAATTTCATATCCCTCAGTAATTTCTCTTGTGTTGTTTTCCAGACAGTTTTTTCCTCCTTGACCTATTTGTCTGGAGTCATAGGCTTCCATTAATTATTTTAGTCACTGTTATTGCCTTCTGGCCTAGCCCTGTGAATAGTGCGTTAGGTAAAATAACCATAACTGGTTATCTAGCAGAAAAGAAAGTTGGGTCCCATGCTTACAATTACAACATGGTAACAGAGGAACATCCAGCTGAAATCACTGAGTTAGCAGTCAGTGCAAATGAAGTCCAACAACAGTGATGTCAGTTTCCTGAAAAGTTGGGAAAAATGGGTAACGTTCTAATAATTTTTATGTTTCAGGAATCAAAGTGGAGTTTCTTCAAGAGAAAAATGAAACAAAACACTAACTTTGAAAACCCAATATATGCGGAGGTATTGCTTAATGTTGTATAATTCTATTTTTCAGTTAATGTACTGCTGGACTGTGTTCTTGCTTTCATAGGATAACGATTATGGGTAGATTCTGCTGCTATGTGAAGCAGCACAGAAATTCCTCCCAAGGCCAGGCTAGGACTGAAGTGGTTTTGAGAAAAGTTACAAAGTCTCAAGCAGAAGGAGGTGTTCAGCAGGCATCCAGCTCGGGCAGCACAGCTGCACTGCCCACATCTCTGCTTTGCCAGCCCAAGCACAACAGCCCATTCCTGCTCCAGGATCTCAGGTGCCGGTTTCACCTTTGCCGCCTGTTCTGGTGCAGCTCAGGGACCCAGTGTTACACAAGAATTCAATAGCTCTGCATACTGCAGCCCTGTTTCTATACCAGCCCTATTATTTTCATCAATACAGCTGGACGAGACAGTTCTTATAAGATGGTGTGTCAGCCAGTGGTATGTGTGCCGGAGGAATTCACCCCTGGCTTGGGTGCAAAGGTTTGGAGTTCTACTGACTTCAGCCAATAATTCCAACCCTTTTCTTCCTGCAGTTTAAAGTTTCCAGATGGCTTAAGTTCATAGGAACCTCAGTTCAACAGTCACGTGACTAAAACTAGCTGCCTTTTGTGAAGAATTTAGGTTTCTAATGCCTGAACAAGGTGGAAGAGTGAGAGTTCAGGAAGCCAGAGACTCATTTCCCCAATATAATGAATGTAACTATTTACAAACAGTAGTAGTGCCCATGTTGTCTATATTCATGGATGTGCATGTAGACATTGCGAGCTACTCCTGACATTAAGCATTAAAATAGAAGTCCTGATGTGTGGAGTAAGTTTATAGTAGTATATTTACTCAGCTGTGCCATCTGAGGTGAAATTAGCATTTAATTGTGTTACAGTCAGTGATTTGCAGAAATAACTATACCATGACATTTGGCTTTAGCAAAATACTTGGATATTTATTTAACATTTTTGAAAGTTAGGGTTGGATGTTTTGTACCTTAGAATGTAAACTCGGATTTTATCATTATTGTTTCAGATGGAAAAGGAACAGCAACAGGACACAGAAAACGTACCTCCCCCTTCTCCTTCACTGCCTCCCAAGATTACTCTGAAACGAGACCAACCATTAGCTTATACAGCAACAGAGGATACATTTAAAGACACCGCCAACCTTGTTAAAGAGGACTCTGTGGTATAACTAGGTAACTGATTTAGGGAAAATTAGACACATCCATTTGCACATATATTTTTTATAAACAGAAGAGTAAGGTTCACATTCAAATGCTTTATAAAAATATATACATCTTTTAGCCAATAGCTGGAGATGTATGTTGAAACTATGCCTTTTTTTTGGACAAATGCCAATTTCTATTTTTATGAACAATTATCATGATGTACTATATGTATATCTTTGCACTGAAGCTGTCTGAAAGTAATGTTATAAATATATTGTACATTTGTAAATTTTTGAAAGATTATCTTGTCGGTGATGTTGCTAGTAGAAATCTGTATGGAATTGGTTGTATCTTTAGGGATAAATTCATTATATAAATGCTTAAACTAAAAAAACAACAACAACAACAACAAAACCCAAACCCGAATATAGGAACATCACTGATTTACAGGATCTTTAGAGTATATATTTATAACAACACCTTTTAAAACTTCTGCTGGTGCACTGGGCATCTTTACCACCTATTTTGTATACTACTGTACGTAAGAAAGGGTGTCTTTGTTTATCTTGTGTTAAACAACAGATGGAGGAGTCAATGCAGCATCATTATGCTGAATTGTCACCCGTGCAAAATGTTGTTCCTACAATATTTTAACTGCCTGAGATAAAATAATTTCCTCTCAGTTCGTAAGACACGTGTTTTTCCTCTAGGTTCCCATTAACACTATTCCATTAATGGTGTTCTTAAAAAAGATCTGATCTATTTAGATTTTAGTGCCACAAGTACTAAATTTAATGAGATTTTCTCTTGCTCGTCAATGGAATTGCTCTGTTCTTGGCTGGAGTCTCTGGAAGTAATTTTTACTATTAAATGAAGTAGCTAGATTTCTACAACAGCTTATTTCCAAACAGCAAAATATGAAAGATATTGGTTCATTTAAGAAATTATTCAGGTTTTTTTAATGTGAAAATTTAATTTTATTGACTATTTATTTCCTGAGGTGGACATTAATAGAAAGGGAAACAATTTCTACTAATGCAGTCTTTGTAGTTATCTGGTTATTTCTATAACCTTCCATCAGAAATATACTTTACATCTTATTAGCTTTTCTATTAATTAGCCAAGGCAGTTTCCACAACATGAACCATTTAAGGAAACTGAGTATCACTGCAGGAACATGTTGTTCAACATTCCTGGCTAGCAGCTCATATAATTTAAAGATTCCTAAAGCTATAATCATTGAGACTTCTGCTATTTGATTGTTTTATATCTGAGTTCCCAAAACACATACTATTTCTAATTAGAATGCTTATAATTCCTTTGTAATGTACTTTGATTAGAAAAGACAACTGGAAAATGATGCTGCTGAATAAATCAAATAAATTTATTATTTTATCACATCCTTATTCCATAATTTGTGTCAAGGCTCTCTGTACTTTTTTCAGTTGTGGAGACTTCAGTGCAGTCTGAGATGAAAACAACAGTTCTTTAGAGTCAAATAAGAGTAGTACTTACTGCTTCCCACAACTGTCTAAAGTTCTTGATACACCACCACTGACATCGTATCACTCTAAGTGTGAAAACTGCCCCATTACACACATTAAATACACTGGTCCTTGAAACAGGATATTCTTATTATTGATTTTAAGAGACTGACTATCAAGGTAGTATTGACATAACCGATTAAACCTTAGTTCAATTAACTTTCGTATCTGAGTGCTTTAGCGTAGAAAATTTCTTAGAATCTGGGCTGCACCATGCACATCTGTAAGGCCATGAGAAAGGATTTATTTGAAAGACAGGTTGCTGTTCTTAAGGAAGTATTCACAATGTTTTTGTAAGAAAAAAGGCAAGGCTAGTATTTCCACAAGACACACGTCCAGTTGCTTACCACAAGAAAAAGTAGAATCAGTTTTGTGAATAGGCTTTGTCAGCAGAAAGATTTTGAAGGAATTTTGGAGAAAACTGCTAATATATCAGCCGTGTATCAGAGTGACCTTTCTTCCCCTATAAGAATTTTAACTTTTCAGATGTAAAAAAAAACCGTCCCTGGGATACTGTACAGTTAGGTAGTACGTAGATTTAATTGTTTAACATACCTGATGGTGAAGGATTCCTAAGCTTCAACGGGGCCTCTTCCTCCTCTCAGTAGCATACCACAATGCACCCTTCTGATTATGTAAAATTTAATTTTTGGTACTTTGTTCAACAGGAGCTTTAGGTTCTATTCCTAACTTCATTGTTTCACTTGTGTTATTTTTCCCTTATGAAAGCAGTTCCTGCTTCTGGACTTATTCTCTTTCAAAGAAGGCTGATTTTTAGGGAGTTCAGCACCTCTCTGTAATCTGCCACTGTGAGGCTGATAAATTATACCATGCACATTCTCTTTACAGCTGTCAGGCCAGATAGACAGAACTCTCTCTCTGCAGGCATTTATCATGAAATGAAGTAAAATAAATTTATTCTTGCAGCCATTTGCCAGATAATAGAACGTCAATGAAATAAAAGTTACTAAACACTTTTTACATTCTGCCCCTTTATTGCACGTGTAGAAACATACACACACACACACGCCCCCCTCACACACACAGAGTGATGAAACTCTTTTTCTTACATTTGGAGTTCTGACCTGCACAGTGTATTTTTGTAAGCTTAATTGAATTGCACATTAATGATTAATCACCAGCACAGCTCTTTAGCAAATAAAACCTTTACCCCTTCAATTAAAACATCTCTAGGAATACCAGTTCACGAGCCTCTGACCAGCAGCTTAACAGATAGAAATAGTGTACAAGAAGCATAGTAACCTCAGCTAACTTTTGCCATTCTCAACACGCTTTTTGTACAGTTGAAATAATTTGCTGTAGCATCCACTAAAGACCTGTTTCATCTAATGAGTGAATTAATCATCCTTTTAACTTGAAAAGCACACTGAGGGTGAAAGAAATGCATACTATTTTTAATATTTTGCCTCATAAACTATACTAATATTAGTAAGAAAATTAAAATACGTGTTTGGATTCTCTGCATACTAACACTATAGTGTAGTTTTGATTTTTTGCTGTAATTGCGTATCTGTAAAATAGCTTGTGTTTTATCTCTACACAGTTGAATAGTCAGGTGATTAGATGTGTTTAAATACTGTAATGGTAATTTTGGGAATATATTGCAATAGCTGGGCTTTGTTATTATTTGATTTCATGTCTTACTTTCAGAAGCTTGTGAAGTTGAGCAACTCCTGAGTATGACCATAAACAAACCCTCTGTGAAATAGGTAACTGAAACTGACTAAATACATTCTGTAAGGTACAAGTATAAGACAGATGTTCTGAAAGGCCATCATTTCATTTCATTTTCACTAGCAGCCTATATGTTGATGAAGTCTACCTGAAAAACTGGTTATTTTTGTGATTTATATTTTAATTGGGTGAGTAGTATTAACCAACTTTGTAGCTGAATATTTTATGAATGCAGATCCTATAGAGGTGGCATTTCTGAGCATAAAAAATTACCTTCGAAAGCATGCTGGATTGACGAGCCTATCTGCAAAATCAGAAATTCCAGGTAAGATGGGGTGGTGGGAGAGGGGTGGAGAAAATGTCTTCTGAAAGGAATTTAAGCAGTCTAGTATCTGGTAAAGAAGATGACCTCTGGTTTTGACAGAATATTTATTTCCACAGAGCTGATATTGGTTTAATACTAGATGTTAATTAGAACTGCAGGACCTGATCTCCCAGTAGCTGCTGGAGCTGGAAACATCATACACAGCAGCATGTCAGATAAACAGCTTGGGGCATAGGAGAGAAACAGCCAAAATAACTTTGCATCCCACCCAGCTCCGTATCGTGTCCTGGGGTACTTTGCTATCAGGGCATGTTCCAGGCATTTTATGACCTTAGAAATATCAGAGTCACACAGTCTTTTCACTGATGATCTTTGAGCTTTTATATCTACAAAGAAGAAAATAAAGCTGAAAGCATTTATATGCAACATTGTGAGATGATTATTTATGTTCAAAGGGTTGGCTACAGCTTCAGGCTTGCTTTCAACTACTGGCTCAAGTTCTGAGAGCAGTACAGCTACAGCAGAGCAGAGACCAGAAAGGCTGCTGAACACCCAAAAGCCCAGTCAAGAGAAACCACTCTGGCCCGTATTGTGAGCCATATGCTCCCTACAGTTGGTGGAGCATGACACAGCACGACTTTACAGATATCAGTAAGTCATAAACTTAGCATATGGTCATAGCAGTTCATTCCCCTTGGGCATTCAACCTCTAAGTATGGGGTGACTAAGGATGGTAAGCATGATGTCATATCTCACCAATCCTGTACAGAAACTAATAACACAGGCCTCATCTTAGATACAGATAGTGCAGAACAGTCAGCAATGGGTTCTTAATGAACACTAGTGAAGTCCAGCAAACGTTCACAGAATCACAGATTGGTTGAGGTTAGAAGGGACCTCTGGTCCAACCTCCCCTGCTCAACCTGTGTCGCTTAGACCAGGTTGCTCCAGACCATGTCCAGACATCTTTTGAATATCTCTAAGGATGGAGACTTATCAACTTCCCTGGGCAACCTGTGCCACTGCTTAGTCACCCTCACGGTAAAAATGTTTCCTCATGTTCAGCAGAAACATCCTGTGTTTCATGGTGTACCCGTTGCCTCAGGTCCTGTCTGTGGGTACCACTTAGAAGACCCTGTCTCTGTTGTCTTTACAGCCTTGGTTCAGGTATTTATATATATTGATAAATCTGCCCCTGAGCTTCCATACAGTACTTTTTCTACTTACATTCAACAAAGTATTTTTCTCCATAGGAGTCTCTGATCTCAGGAGTCAGTCTGTTCCAAAGTCTTAAGAGGTCTCTCTCGATGACATCTGAAGTAACTACTCCTGCTGTAAAGTAACTGTGCTCAACAATGCTTACTTTGACTCCAAAATGCTGCATCTCTCTCCTAGAAGGAAAAAAAAACCTAATAACCGTCCGTGAACACCCAATTATGGCATAACCATTAAACATAAGTAAGTTGAAAGTCTGTCACATAAATGAATATTTGAGACTTTAATTCTTATCTTCAAATGTCAGAATAATTTTAGATGTTAAAATTGACTTTGTAGCAGTGTACCTGTCCTTTAAAAGTGCAGCAGACAATTAACTCTGAGGAAAAAAAGCAGTGTCAGGTAGATTCACAGCTTCCTGTGTGGTTTATGTTGGACTGTTGCATGGGACACTGCAGCCAGCTGCATCTTAGCTGTGTATTATCAAACTAAATTTTGACTCTTTCAGAACCGTTACATCATTTCAGCTTCCAGCAGAAACAGATTATTAAAGTGCCTGGGAAAAAGTAACAGTGAGCAAAAATTTTCTATTGGATTAGAACTTTATTCTCAGTCATATAGTTAAATGGCTATGGTCAAGTGATTAAATGTTAATGAGATAAAGGTTAGCATGTTTTCTGGTAGCGTGGTTCCCCTCTGCGTAATTCTGAGTTGCAGTGCAACTCCTTTGGGATGAAAATGACGTCTTTGTCTTGCTGGGCAGCTGAAGAGACCCAGGCAACTACATTTCAAATCTACCATGTGTGCATTAGCCCTTAGTTTATATTATATTTCCTTAGGGCCTATACTTTCCTCATGTAAGCATTCATAGTGGTTTGCAACCATCTTTCCTAGTCCCGGTGAAGACTTAACTCACTGGGCTAGGCCTTAGCCTTCTCAAGGCAATACAACACAACTGGCTTCAGTGAAGTGTGCTTAGCTTAATTTTCAGAAGGTACAAGTACCTTTGCTAATGTGGTTGCTGCCTGGAATCTCCCAGCTCAGATTGTTGTGGAGCATTAGACCAGAATAAAATGGGTTGTAAATGGGCAAGTACAGCTAAGTACAACTTGCCTGGGAATCTCTGGGTGTCTGACCAGGTTATACTGTTGATTTACTTTCATATACACAGTGGATTCACATGCCCGAAAGCTGCATGTTCGCTGTTCCTCCAGGATATTAAAGTTTTTCCCAGTGCAGTTTCCTGGGGGGTCTGTTCACAGTACTGGAGATTGAAATCCCAAACAAGTGACCAATATCCTGTTATTTTCCTTTCCCCCTTTAGGCAAGATTTCCAGAGAGAAAATGAGAGTGGCAAACATACAGTCACTTCCTGAGCACATCTGGAATCTGTTCTTAGATTCAGGCATGTATTTCTAGCTACTCACCGTAAGGTGTCAGAGAAAGCTTCCGTGCCCCACTTGGACAGGCTGTAGCCACCCCCTACAAAAGCCATGAGGCCTTTGGCATTGATTAGATTGACTACTCTTCCCTCAGCTTTTTTCAGAAGTGGCAGAAGCTTGAGCGCGATTTCAATCAGTCCCAGGAGACCAACATCCAGCGCTGAGTGGAAGTCTTCAATCCTCAGCCAGTCAGTGGGTGCTACAGGTGCTGTTCCTTCAGCATTGCTCACCAAGCCAAAAAGCCCTGAGAGGATTACAAACCCATTTATTTCAGTATGTGGCAATATCTTACCCTAGAGTTTCATATGTAGCACTGAGAACCAAGCGCACAGTCTGCAAAAATTTCAGTGAGATCAATACAGTTGTTTGGGGTTTGCTTGTAAGTTCTACTCTGTACACCTGGCAAAATTTGCTGAACAGCTTAAGCAATGACTTTAGAAAAGTGTGGGTAAAGTATTAAAGGAAAACTATTTTAGTTGGAAATATGGGCCACCATACTGGGCTTTATGATCCAGATCTCTCAAATATGTGGGTTCCTAATAGGAACTTACAGTCTTGTGAAAATCAAATAGTCTAAATAAAAGTGGAGAGACTGATTTTTCTGGTTTGGGGTCTAAAGGTCTGAACCAGACGTGCAGAATTAGTCAATGCTTCTAAAAATATTAGCTTAACCCTGTGTATTGATAATGCTGCTTTATTACCTTATAAATTACTTGAAGAACTTTAGATAAATAGTGACGCTTCCAAGAGTTTGCTGAGGACAGCCTGTGCCTGAAGGGAGAGGCCGAAAGTCCAGCACTCAGCCTCCATAAGGAGTTTCTCAGACTGAGGTGGCAGCGTTAGCAGCGGTTATTCCGACCGAGAACGTGTGGCTCTCCACAAACTGGAAGCAGGGGCCTGCTGCAGAAGGTAAGCACTGATAATTATGTTGTCCTTGCCCTCAATTACTGCGTTCAGGAATGGTCTGGAACCCTCATGATGAGCCAACACTGGTTTATAAGCTTTGAGGAGAAATTTCTACTGATAGAAAATATGTGTTTTGCTGCTTTAGCTAGTTAATTAATTTACAAGCCTACTGAATATCTGGTGTAACCGTGTGATTCAGCTGGTAGTTGCAGTGCTGTGATTCCCTTTGGCAGCCCTTAATGTCTAGTCTGAGCTATCAGTGCTGAGAAAGAAACATATGTTTCCACAGTTGAATATATTTACCACACAGATCGTCTTATCACCCTTTGCCAAAACCAACACTTAAGTCGACTTTTGTTTTATAATTTAATTCGAGGATATCCAAGGACAAACCCTTCCTCTTTTAGACAAGTGCTCAGAGGTGTATGATAGCACTAGTGAGAGCTCCCTGTGTAACAACTCTAAGAAAACTGTCTGAAACAGCAAATATTTAACTGTTACAGTCAGTGCAGTTGTCGTGTGCGTTGCAAAAGTTGGACTTATTCAGCCATGCAAAACCACTCTCGGGCGTACTAGACGAGGGCTGAAGAAGCCTTGCACCAGCCATTTTTAGTTGGCTGGGCTGGCTTTATTGCCAAGAAAGTCCCTTCTGGTACCAGTTAGCACCTCCCCCCCACTGAGATTCTTCAAGTGCACCAAAAAGAGTCTGAAAAGCACACTTGGGAATGATCTGGTTCTAATAGACTGAGCAACTAGATTCTTAGGCACCCTGTTGGTGAAAGCAAGGGGAAGCCCAAAAGCATTGTTGGAGAAAAGCTCTTTGAACCAAGAAATGACAGAACTGAAGAGCAGATGTGTTTCATCAGTAAGATGAAAAATGCATCTGCAGAGAGTAGAGAGGCAACAGAACTTTTAGCTAGACCAGATTTGGTTATATTGAATCGTTTTTCTGAGAAGTTACCTTGCCACTTACCCTTGCCAGCCGTCTCTTCAGTCACAAACACCACAGCCCTGGCAATGCTGTTGGGGTCAGCTAAGTTCAGTTCAACTGTCTTCAGTGAGAGTGAGGAGCAGGACTGTAGCTCCTGACCTCCTTTTACTGTGGAACACGCAGCAATGACACAAAATCCCCTTTTGTCAAGCCATTTAGCCAATGAGTTTCCAAGTCCAGCGTCACAGCCGGTTATGAAGACATGCTTTCCACTCAGGTTTCTCACTCTGTGACTGTCTCTGATGAGCCAGTAAATTATAAGAGAAAGTATGGAAGCCAAAATCGCTATGTGCACTGAGTCTGAAAGTGAGAGCTACAAGCAAATACATTAGTGATCTAGAAAATGAAACAAATGTGCTCAGCCAACCCCCCAGCTTCCTCAGACACAATTCCCGTGAGGGGCTTTATTTCTACTTGCAGCCCTTCCAGCTCACTGTGAGTTAGGGGAGAACACGAGTACAATGTGATCAGGATTAATGAATAATACATGCCTTGACAAAACCTTACCCTTCCTCCTTTTCAATAGATTTCCACTGTTTTCAAGCCTTGCTGATGCGTCTTTCTAGTCAGCCCCATCCTTTAGATATAATTCAGAGTGAAAGGAATGACTGTGCCACTTCTCACAGTAGCGTCTGAGGTTTTTGGTGGACATTGGTGATTATTTGTGCTAATACTGGAGAGAGAAATTCTACTGGGAAGGAGGACGATTCTCTTTGTCTTCCTGTATGATGCCAGCCAGGCTGCTCTTCTAATCTGTAGCACAGAAGGAGCCTAATATTAAAGGAAACCTACTGTATTAGGCCTGGTTGCTAGAGCTTGTCTGGTGTTCTTGTTCCTACTGAGTTCATGGAGTGATTTGGATTTATTCTGATTCTAAATTTTGCTATCACCTCACAAAGTATGAATGGAAGGAATCTCAGAATCTGATAGTGAAGGGATGTTGGACTCTCATTAAATAATTAAATCAGTCACATAGCTGATAAATGATAACAGGTGACAACATTCATTGCCATTTAATGATCTTATTTTACATAGTGGGGTGCCTCAGTAGCCATCTGAGCTACTGGTTAACACTTTCTGATTTTAAAATGTTAAGCGAATATATGCAGAAAAGAGTTCACTCCTCCTTTCACTGCAACCTACAGGGGGGCTTCCACTGAATTTTTGGGATGTTAAATTGTTCCCTGGGCTGCACTGGTTATTTTAGCAGCCCATCTCACTGTTGTTTTGATGCTGATGTAGTTGGCTCTCTAGTTGAGGTACTTCACTTAGATACTTGACTTTTTTTGCTGTGAATATCCCTGTTAGATCTGACAAGGACTGCAGTGTTCCTGAATGTGTGCACTTTGGCATCATCTTTGTAATGTTTTGCTGAGTTGGAGAGAGGACTCACGGAGTGTGCTCTGACAAAGTGCCATTAAATCTGTGTGAAAGAGCTCAGGCTAATTCAGGCTTCTGTGCTGTAAAATAAAGTCTGAAAAAAGGATGTTGCAGGAGCTGATCATAGATACACCCAGGCCATTTGCAATGACGTTTCCTTTGACTGCTGGTTTAGAATTTGGAGCCAAGCTAGACACAAAGAGAGAAAGGAGTTGCTACCAGCAGGCTCTTGTAACCACATGCCAACACATCTCAGCAAGCTGGTGCTGTATAATTTTAAGACTCAATTCGCCTTTGCCCCAGTACAGAATTAAATGAAATAATTAGAGATTTGGGGAAAAGATTAACCTAATTGGAAACAGGACCTGTAAATCACACCTTCTTCCTTGGCAGTGCTGTAGGGAGGAAGCAGCGGGCAGTGAGCTTGAACTACTGGAAAGTAGGTTAAATTTGAAACTGGGCTCTGTGGAGAAGTTTTGGCCAGAATGCCCGCTTGGCTCCTATGGGACAAACACCTGGGACTGCTCTGGGTAGTGTTAGGTTTTGTGATTAGGTAGCAATAATTAGCACAGAAGTGCTGTAAGACAAGGGCCTGAGAGGGCAGCACCGCGTGTGGAGGCTCTGCTGCTCCTCACCCCCCTACCAGCTCTGGGCCAGTGTTCCTAAGCCTGTAATCCTAAACTGCTTAGTTCTCCCTGAGAACCAGAGCTCCTTCCCTGATAACACATGGGCATTTGGTGCTGAGCGCAATGGCGGGTTTTGCTCTGCTGGAGCCTTCTCCCAGTGTTTATTCTGACAGATGACGCCATTGCTGCTGGAAGGAGTCTAGGTGAGAATCAAAGGAGATAGTCACAGTTAAAGTTTTCTGCCAAGAACATTGTCTAGTTCTATCAATGTAAAATGTTACGCAAAGTATTTCTTGTCTGATAATTGTGGAACACTACAAAAGCCATTTTTCTTCCAGGGGTATATTGACGTAGAAGTAGTTGCGTGGAGTGGCAAAGAGTGTGTTTCCACAGAAAATGTCAGAGTGGTATTTCACAAGTATTGATATATCTTCATAAATATTGAATTCTGCTTACTAATGTAGTCAGCAAATAGCTGAAGGCAAATTCTGCTTTCCATTAGAACTCTGATATTTGCCTGGCAAATTGAGAACTCTTGGGACAGAGCTTGGCTTCTTATGCCTAGACAAGTGCCCTTATGAAAGCAATTGATTTTAGAGAAAAGCAGTATGACGACACTGAGAGCCCTGTGAGATCCTTAGATTACTGCAAAATCCAGCATCCCTCTGCTTCTCTGCACCAAAGGAAACTGAAGCACGCATAGGCCACATTGAAGGGGGCTGTTACCGTTTTACTCCCACAGCAAGTTTGCTTTGGTAGTCAGGCCAAAGAACCTCAGGTAGCCTTGAGGTTTGGGGTCTGGGTGGCTTTGGGGTGGGATCTGGGTCTGGCTTTGGATTCCTTCATCTGCCACTGTGCTGGCACTGCAAACCTCCAGAAGTCAGCGCTCTGCAGTGGCTGAGCTTCACCTCCCAGGCATGATGAGGAAGAACTGCCAAGGGGAAATGTAGGGACTGGGCTTCTTCAGAAACAGCACTCATGTAGTGCTCGGGAAGGTCTAGATGTATCAGACAACGCTCTGACAGATCACCCAACAGCTCTCCTAGGAAGTACAAACTTTAGTAATAAAAGAGCTGCAGAGCTGCAAAACCCCTGGTCTTCAATTAACAAACAAACATGCAGGCACAAACATGTCACATCCCTTCCTCTTAGGCGTGCGATTCCTGCACATGCAGGGTTTTGCACTTTTGTTTCATAGAAAAGGAGTGGTTTTTTCATATCCTGTGTAAAAATGTCAGTGTGATAATTCAGTCTGGTGGTCAGCAGAGAACTTAAGATCTTCCTTAATACGTCACCTTAAAAGAGGCACATCTCCAAACTTAACTGCCCAGCATTTTGCCAGGAGATGAATGTATTCTGATACAATGGGGGCTGATTTCTCAGCATGATTGTGTCTTTCTTTATATTGCCTGCACTTCATAATTTTAGCACAACATAGGTAAAAGACACAGGAAAATGAAACCTCGTAAACTCTTAGATGAATGAGCCAGTAATTCAAAATAAAGAAGTAGAGAGATTCCCGGTATTGTGAAGAACATTTCTGAGTTAGCATTTTCTTCAGACTCTGTAGGTGCTTAGATAAGCAGCAATTGTTAAAAATCACTCTCGAAAGGAAAGGACTGCATGTTCTCTCGTCTGTGCACTCAAAACCAAGTGTTTAATTTGTTCTCTTAGCTATTCTGCAAATGCATTTAATGGGAACTGCTCACTATAACAACAGACACGAGTTCTGGTTTTGTGACGGTACTCACATTCTGGGGAGACATCTGCAAGCTCAGTCTGTGCCTCCAGGTGGTCACAAGTTGCCTTCACCAGTTATTTCCAGTGTCAGAACATAGAAACTGTGCAAGTCAAACTCATAAGCTTGTGAACCAAGACCTGCGTTATAGTTTCCAGAAAAACCTCACTGTAAATTCTGGCTGGTGGTGCTTTCTGATCGCTGTACGTCAGCTGACAAGCACTGCCTCTCTCCCTGCTGTTGATAATGACTTGTGCTGTGACACTTCTACCTTAAGGACTTATGTGGTATTAATCTTCTGTCCATGCCTGCCTATCCTGTCTATGTTGTATAAGCATTGGTGGCTAAATATAGTAATAGACAGAGCCTTGGGGACTGTCAAGACTTATTAGGGAGGGCTAATCTGCTCAGCTGGGAAGGACTGATCTGTGCTTCCTCTTGAAACCAGCAGGAGTCTTTCTATTGATTTAACAGGGCTTGGTTCAGACTTCCGCTCTTTTCTCCTGGATGTGAGCGAGTTATTATTTATGTGGCTTAATCTTTTAAGAGACATCTTTGTGCGCGAAAACTTTCAGGGATGAAATTATTTTACCTAGTCTGGGGGTAGCTTTTTGATACTAGAAACAAATCAATTGCCTGAGTAACTAAGCAATGTTTTTCAAATAAAGTCTCAAATTCTACAAACTGTGCAAACAGAAGCTCTACAGTTTGCATGGGAAAAGACTCCAAGATATAACTGTTAGGCCACATTTTCTATCTGGCTGTACCTGGTTATTCACAGTGCTGTGCTGTGCCAGATGCTGCAGGAAGGGAGGAGGCTTGGGCAAAGGTGGTTCTTAAGAGCAGAATGAATGAATAAGCTTTTTATGAAAATTGAAACTCAGTGAATGAGAAGGAAATTGAAACTGGGGGAACCAAGCAAGGTGGTAGGATGGAGCTGGAAGTGATCTGACCCCGTTCAGTTGAGCAGACCATGGCAATGGCAGCCTGTCCTGGACTGGCCAGTGACCCCTGCCCTGCAGCTCCCCGCCAGGACCTGCGGAGTCATTCTTACGTCCTCTGCTTGATGGGCAGCTCTTTCCCCTTCAGTTTCTCCCCCTGCTCATTTTGTCTTGGGCCTAGAAATTCTTGCTTCTTCTGACACTGAGGCAACACCAGCCTGAGTTGCAGAGTTGGTTGTTAGAATGCTGTCAGCACTCTTGGGGCAGTCAGGAGATGTGTGCAGCGTGCGGGAGCCTTGGGGATTCAGCAGGTGGCTGGCACAAGCCTGGCAGACATGCCTGCTGGGCCTGCCTCGTCTTGTCTGGCCTCATGCAAACAACAGGCACTACAGTGCTTGAGATGACCACACAACAGCGCTCCACCAGCACGCAAAGCCCATCGCAAGGCAACCTTTCTCCTGCAGTGTCAGGAGTCCTGCTATTACAGGTAGCAATCTTTTGCCACACAGATGTAGGAGAGAAGAATATAAAAGGAGTTTCTCTTCCTCTATTGCTAATGTTTTTCTCAGCAAAATGCTTTTGAACTGTAGAAACTAATTTCAGAAAGCTGAATAGATCCTGCTTAGCATCTTGGAAAACACTGAAATGGGGAATTTTTCCAATATGTTCCCTTTTTTACAGAGGATCCTGCAGCTTGCTCAGAGCACAGCATGCGAGGGAACATAATGGAAGGGAAACCAAATAAGCAAAATGTGAGCTCCATACGTAGCTTTCCATTAGAGAGCTTGGCATGAGACAGTCTTTCATCTGCAGAAAGCAGCACTTGACATCTGATTTCCCATTGTCTCCTTAGGTGTATTTCATAATGAGATCCCTGAATCCTAGAAAGCATGTGGAAAAATTAGCCTGCCTGAAGCATAACACTGGGGAAGGAAATTTGATTCTCAAGTGAAAAACAAGAAGCTAACATTATTCCTGCTGGACAGGTGGAGGTTTTGGAGTGCATCTTTGTGTGCTGGCTTTAACAAGCTGATCGAAGCCAGGTTCTGTGGGTGCTGTCCCCCGGGATGTTCTGACCTTGTGGAAGTCATGGGTCTTCTGAACAAGTCCCTTCTAGTCCCTATCCACATGCCTTATACAGTCTTGTGAGCAGGACAGGTGTTGATAGCTGTAGCAGAGCACACTGTGCTTCGCTCCTTTCCAGAAGTCATTGGCTTTTGTTGCTGGCATCTGAGTCAATGAGGCATCTGGTTCCAGGAGAGAAAATGCCAGCAGAATCTGGGTGAGAACCAGAAGCATCTTATAGGTGAAGGAACTGAAAACTCATAGTCATTTCTGCAAGTTTAATAGTTCTTTTGTTCTTTCTGGTTTACACTTAAAAATGAAATCATATAATGTGGTTTTTTAATTGTACCAGGTACTGGAGAAATAGATGTGTTTTTACGTTTATAGTGAATGCTTGTGTATTTCATGTGTAGTTTGTATCACGCTGATGTAAAGGACAGATCATATAGAGTCAGCCTTGTCCATGACAGGGGATATATTGGCAAATATTTACTTTGCATGGGAAGCTGCAGTCTCTAGTAGGAAGTCTTGTATAACTGCTAGCATTCTTGAGAGGGGGTTCCCAAACAACTTAGCATCGTGCCCAACAACATAGTGGGCACGTGGATGGAGGGTTGTTGGGACATGTTCTGTGCACTGAATTACTGGTGAAATGTCCTTGTTAAGACAAATCTTGGCCAGCTTTTGTTTCTTTGCTGCACCCGTGAAGTTCAAAAAGAGATCATGTAGTGACAACCAGGCAAGGTGACTTTAAGTCTTCCCTCCACACTGATGTATGCTGTTTCACTGAGGAATTGGTGT
The DNA here is from genome assembly GCA_013399365.1 of Pampusana beccarii. Lineage (NCBI taxonomy): Eukaryota > Metazoa > Chordata > Aves > Columbiformes > Columbidae > Pampusana > Pampusana beccarii. Next base: position 372,498 of record VWYH01009165.1, read on the forward strand.
TTCTTGTTTCTCGCTACAGAAGAGTTTGTAGCAGTTTCTGAGAACAAAGTCCCTGTCTGTAATGACTTTGTGATATAGCTTACCTCAAGAACAGGCTAGTTACCCTTAGTTGTGGAACAGTCATGGCAAAACCAGGCCTGTGCGGTCTGAGGACAGGCAACCAGCATTGACAGTAGCTCAGAATAAACATAACTAGGTAAGAGACAAAGGGAAATGAGAATGATGTAGTTGTAAATTAGTCTCTTGTAGCAAGGAAATTGCCTTGTGTAAAATTGTGAAATACAACTGCAAAAAAGAAATTTGAGGGACAAGAAAGTCTAAAGATCAAAAGACAAGCAGCCTCTGTTCAAGCAGGCTTAGCAAGTGTCTGTCAGACTGTTCCTGAACGGCTTCATCACCACTGGGGCCAGCAGAAGCAAAGGTGATTGATTCCTGTTTGAGTTCTAAATAAATAAATAAACAGTGATGACAGAAAAACACATCAAGTGTATTGATTGTATAATCAGATAGGAATTTTTCTTTTTGGGAGTTTGCTCGAAAGCCTCATGCCAACACAAATCACTGAGATTTGAATAAAGCTTCCCAGAACAAGTCTTTTGAGCGGATGGCCATATTGTAATGCAGATGCGTCTGAATAGTAACTTTTCACATTACAGTCTTTCCAAAAAGTCAGAGTGATTAGAAAATATAATGTTACTTTGCAAGGCTTTCTCAGCAAGAAATGCATTGCTTGTTTTTACACAAATATCTGGCAATTACCTTACCTTTCTGAAAATACTCCTCTCATATTGCTTTTTAATATCAAGAGGGAGCTTGTTCCAAGTGAGCTCCTTCTCTTTCATAATCTTTGCTGGATTGGGTAATGGTGTTTTGAACAGTCCAGGTTGAATGCAACAAACTTTAACTCCAAAAGCTTTCATATCTCTTCTGCAAAGACAGCGCAACGATTTAATCACATTACACATTATTACTAATGCTGTGGGATTTTTTTTCTGTACTAACACTTTTATTTCTATGTTTACATGGCACACCAGCACACAAATGCTGTGAGGTTTGTTTGTCATTGTGAGCTTTCAGCTTGTTATCCCTAAATGGAAGAGGGATGAACTTTTCTTATCAGCTTCGCAGAGTGGGAGCATGCGTGAGCAGTGACAGTGCAGCAGCTGGCATGGTGTATTTCACATCCTAGTTCACCTTGCGGTAGCTCATTAGTTACGTGACATGTCTGCAACATTGGCTGCCTGTCAAAATGCAAGTATGTAGAGCCATTTTACACGTCTTAGGGAATCCCTCTCAACCTCTGGCTGATGCTCCAGATTGGTACTGTTCCTTCTGTCCCCATCTCAAATCTGTCAGCCCTGTTTAAGTGTCCCAGTACCTAAAATGGCACTATATGTTTAGGCACACAAATTGTTCCTTGTCTGTCTTACAAGAAGCAGCTGTGGTGGTTCTCAGGATTAGTTTGCAGTTTTTTCTAGATCTCTTTAATGACTGGTATAATTAAGAGAAGAGGCTTTGAAGAACAAAGCTTAGACAAAAGTTCCTATTGTGCAATAACTCCTGGTATGTATTTTTTCTGGATGGGCAGCTGCTGGAAATTTTTAGGTGCACTTTTAAATTAGGAAAATTAGGTTCATATTGCAGAGACATCTCAGTTCCCTTGAGAAGAGCTGCTTCTGCAATAAGGCCTCTGTGCACACTAAGATAGGTTAGTTGTGAATCTATGAAAGCACCAACTACGCCACAGAAATACTTGAGGACAGCTTGTGTGCCCAACAGGCTTTATACCTTAGTCTTCAAAAGTGGCGCAGTCTTATGTTTACCAAAGGCACTTTTAAGAACTAGTCCTAAGTGTCTAATGTTTTTCAATTTTATACCAAGTGCCAGGATTGTAAATCAGCATCTATTCTACATGTACCATTTTTCAGTCAGTGTGTGAGTGTTAGGAAGAAAAAGAGGGATCTTTCCTCATAGTGAGTGTTATACCTTAAGCTGTCATTAAATCCTTCTACCGCAAACTTTGAAGGAAAATAGCCTCCACCACTGAATGCTAGGTGACCTCCAACACTGGATACATTTACTATCCTCCTCTTTGCTTTTTTTTATCAAGGGAAGCATATGTATTGTAACATTGATGAGTCCAATTAAATTAACTTCAGTTGGTTCTCTAAAGTGGTCAATATCCAACCAGTCTGTAGGAGCTGATGGCCCATAATCCTGGCATTATTGACAGGACCCCAGAGACCTGCAGGGAAGAAAAAGAAGGAAGTCAGGAAGCAAATTTTCACCTAATGTGTCCAATAAATTGAACTGGGTGAGACTTCACAGAAAATCAATGAGGGAACAGGTGGGCAATGAAGATTTGGAGGAATTGCTTGAGAATGTCCTGCAATATTCAGCTTTATTCTCAGTGTCCAGGTTTTATCACCACACTTTCCATCACCCTTTGCATAGTCTTCCCCTTGCCGCAGCATTTTGGGCAGGGGGTGGTGTTGGCTTTTTTGTGGGAGAAAGGGCAGTAAAGGAAGGCCAGGTATGGCAAAGAGCAACTGCACTGAGTGGTGGGAAATGTGTGAGGAGTAGACCTGGTCCCTGGTAGAGTTAGAGTGTTCTGCGACACAGGCAAGTGTGCCCTGGTTCTGAGAGCGATGAGGTGCCAGGACAATAAAAAAACAGTTCTTGTTAACAACAACAACAAAATCCTTCTAAAAACTTCGAAAACAAGATGGGAACTGTGATAGAGAAAGCTTTTACTGTTCATTTTCCCTCTACTGGCATTGCATATTGTAACAGAGAACATATGGCTCACGTTGACTGACATAACCCAACTGGAAATGGGAAGCATTTTTTTTAAATGAACAGCCAGCTCCAAAAAATGAGGTGGAGGCAAGGAAAAAATACTAGATTGATTCAAAAAACATTTCTGAGCCCTCAGAAGTGGGAGAGGAAAATACAAAAACTTAAAACCAGGTCTTCTCTTGTGTCAGCTTTTAGAGTCATGTGAATGAATACTTTTGCTTGTCTGGCTTTACGCATAGTTTTTCTTCGGGAAAAAAATCACTTTTGGCCTGAAACCAAGCAGTTTTAAATAAAAGCAATTTGGCAAGTAATAAGCAATTTTATGAAGAGACGAAAGGTCAAATTGAGATTGAAATTTAGCATTAAGTATAATTGGTAATATGGCACATCGTAATAGACCAGATTTAAGACTCAGAGGTAGCTAAATCCAGCCTGTGGGATCTTGGGCCTTTGTCAACTCTACTGCAATACCTCTCCTACTGAAATCAATTAGCATCAGTAACGGCAGCAACATCTTGTCTTGCACAGCTTGTCAGAGACATGTGATTTTTCTATTTTTCAGAAGGTCTGCAAGCAGTATTCCAAAAGAGTTATGTTCAGATTTATTCAATAGATTTCATGTGTATTTTTTGCTTTTGATAGAATGAGTGATTACTTACAAGTAATTTATTACATGTATTTAATTTTTAAAAAAATAAGTCTTTAGGCTTACAAAGCGGAATTTATTTAATTTGTTTCCTAGCTGGGTAACACAGCATAGGAGGTGCTGAGCACTTGTGCCGTAACCCAGATATATATGTGAGTGCGAACAGTCCCAACAAATGTTCCAGGAGCTGGGTAACTGTTCCGACAATGATGTATCGATAAACCTGACTTTTTGAGCACATCCCCAAATATTTATCTACCATTACCTAGATGTATGAAACATCTGTTTGGTAAGATCTTCTTCCATGTTATTGGAAGGTGACGAGACATCCATATACACTTGTCAAATGGCAGTTAAAATAAGCTGTGAACATAACATGGTAGTTTTAGGAAAACTATTCCTGTTTTGCCTTTATTTTTTTTTAAGATAGATATCCCAGCACTCCCCTTCTGACTGAACTTCAGCTTTGACCCATGCAGCCACTTTCTTAACATTGGCTGAATCTCTCACATCTAGCAGCACTGTCTGAAGCTGCTTTGAGGTTGCAGCTTTTAGCTCTTTGGCTCCTGTTTCAGTCAGGCAGCTGGCAAAAACACAGAATCCCTTTTTATCAAAAACTTTCGCTGCCATATTTCCGAATCTTGTGTCACATCTAGTGATGAATATATATTTTCTGATGAGATTTGTAACCTTCAGTCTGTCTCTTGTTCTCCGATGCCACCACAGAGAGATGATGCCAAGAAAGAATAATATGTAGAAAAGCATTTCTACTGATGTCGTCTGGATGTGTTCTCCTGAAATGAAAAAGAAAATATGCTGGTGTTTAAGGGACAGTTGGTTGGTTGGGGGTTTTTTCTGATTTTTTTCTTCAGTTGGCTAAATGCAACTATTCAGAGAAGCAGGCACAGTTCAGAGCAGTGACCTCTTTGTGCTGAAACAAAACAAAAAATCCTTCCTTGAGCACAGATGAGAACTTGAGATGTATTGTAATAAGGTTACAAAGAATAATGCATATTACGTTATTGCTGCCGGGTCAGTAAGCTCTCATCACACATATCTGGGAGAAACACTAACTAGATAAGAGTAGCAAAAATGAAATATTTGCATGGAAACCAGCAGAAATATCTGAACTTATTGTCAGTTCATAGAAAATTAAAGAGTAAGACTAGGCCCAGCTGGCAACGAAAGGTCAAGCAAGATGAGTAGGACCCAGAACTTTTCTCTTTACTGTGGATACTTAATCAATGATAGCCAAGAAACAGGATGTACTTTGTTTTACTAAACGCCTTGCTTGTCGGTGCTGGACTCTCAAGAAAGGGGGTAGCAAGTACTGCCGCTTTGCCTCTCAATGATTAAGTTCCCCCAGCCAGGCTGTGGGAGTGCACGTGTGTGTGTGAGGTCTCTGGGCACAGGGAGGAGGCTGCAGGTCGGAGCACAAACCTGCTGGAGTGTGACAGCATGAACGCTGCAAAATATCTTTGAGAAGAGCCTGCTCATCTGCGGGTATACTCCGATGCACTTTATAGCGAACTTATAAGTAGCTACAGACGATGGATGAAATTTCGCTTAGAGGAAACAATTCAGTTACACTTCTTTGTGAGCGCTCATGGCCCGGAAAACAGGAGATGCCTAATGTGGTTGACTAACATAATAATTCTAAATAACCATAAAGGAGTACAGGTATTTTTAGAGGTTACTTACTTAATTTAAAAGGAAATTGCAAACACTTGACATGTTTTTAATAGCACAAAAGGAAAAAAAAACCACATGGCTCATCAAGGAAAGAAATTCTTTTCTCTGGTTTCCCGGAGGAAGACGAATAAGAGGCACTCAGAAGCCCCAGAGGCACTTGGGTGGTGGCATTCAAGAGTGGCTGGGAAAGCAGAGGTGCAGGGGACAGGCCACCTCTGACAGGAACAGCTGAGGTGATTGAGGGGACTAGAGGGCCAGGCACTCTCAGAGGTGTCTTTTGGGAATAATTTTTTTATTTTTAACATGCTGTGTCACAGTTATAGTTTGCATTTTAAATTTACAGGTTCTTTTGTAGCTAGGTTTTATTTTGTTTTTCAGAAGTGTTGTTGCCACCTGTGCTGTTTTTATTTGCACAGGTACCTTGAATGGAGAAAAATTCCTTGCCAGCTGCCAGATTTGGGTAGGATCAACTGGATAAATGAGTGCATGTCCTGCTTCTGGTGCTTTCCAAGAGCAGATGGTGAGAGGATAACTATAGAAACGAAGTGAATAACTAGAGGTAAGTCCCTTGCTGCCCACCTCCCAGCCTCCTGCTGGGCCCACTCTGGATGGTATTTTGCAGTTCCAGTGTAGCATATTTTTGTGACTAAGAAATAAATATACCATGACTTAGTGTCTCTGATTGTAATTTAGACCATGGGAGAAGAAATAAATTTGCTTCTTTCTTTGCGCTAGCCTTCCACCTTGAGGTATTCATTCCCCATTCCCAAAAGTCACCAACTTGGACTTTTTACTTTCCACAACAAGAGAAAGTCATGTTCACAGAAACATCCCTATTGTGCCCAGAGTACTTTCCTTATTTCACCACAAAGAATGTGGGAGCTACTATTTCCTATTTCAGTATGAAGAAATGCGGTTTGATTGCAAAAAAAAAAAAAAGGAAATGGACTTCTTATCAACAAACAACTTTTTGCTTGCAACAAAAATGATAAAACCTGGCCTTCAAAAGAGGAAGTCTTGCTTTTAGGTGCAAAAAACAAGTTTTCCATATAGAACACTTGCTAAAGATCTTTGGAAAGGATAGTAACTATTTCAGAAGTCATGCTGCGTTGAAGGAAATAATGTATGGCCTCATGGGACGGCCATAATTCTATTTTTAATAGCATAAATCACAATTCAGTAAGTCATTTTTGTATAACTGCTGTGGTACCAAGAAGAGAATGAAGACACAGAGTATAGTGCTTGCCAGTCTGACCAGCTGAATTTAGCTTGCTCTCTGAATCAATTTTCATATTATTCAGCTCATGTTGCTATGTACTGCAGGGACAGTAGTGTACCCTGAATTATTGTGTGGCTAATAAAGTAGTTCTATATTAATGCTGATAAAATAGTGCCATACTAATCTCTTCCCATACGTTTGTTGTGAGCTTTTTTTTTTTCTCCAGAGAACTGTCTGATCTCCTCATGAATAATTGCTTTCCAAGTGCACTGACTTTATGTTGTGAGATTACATTAGTCAAATTTAAACCCTTCATTAGATGTCAATGAACTGTAGCCATTGTGACCGCATGGTTATTGACCCAGGTGCAAATAGTCAATGCCTGATTTAAAGATTCAGTTGTGAAAAATGGGTTAGAATAATGAAAACACAATGGAAAATGGTTGGGTGCTTCACTGACTAATTGAACAGGATCCTTGCAATTTGTTCTATGGTAGATTATTTTTCATGACCAAGGGTGAGTAACAAATCTATCTTGTTTAATGTTTCAAAGTTAACTGATGAAACTTTCTGAACTAAAAGATACCTGTATTTTTCCTTCAGAACAATTTAAGCTGAATGCTAAATTCCCTTTGCACAGTTAGTGTTTTTTTCCAGTTGTCATTTTAATTATTTTCAATGGGAATGTTTCAAGAACAAGGCATTAAACTTCTATTTCAAAGCACAATTTTTGATGTTTCCTCCTGCCCCCTTTTGTTAAGTAGTGATCTGATCTGAATAAAGATGAGACATGAAAAATATTTCAAAGGGCTTTGAATCAGGTCCTAATGTTACTTCATTCTGTAGGATATGTTAACTTGTTGGCATTTTCCAAGTATTACTTGTTTAAATCTGGATTTTGAGTTGCTTAAATATTTTTGTTCATCAGAAACCCACCAGCCATACCTTAAATATCTAGAATAAAATGCTATTTCACTTAAGCGCAGTATCTGCTCCCAGTTTGTATTTTGCACACACAGAGGTAGATGGGATGATTTAGTGCCTCCTATTATCTCTGATTACTACTATCTAAATAATTTTTAAAGCCAACACCAGAAATAGTGTTTTTCGAGATGTTGTAAGTGATCCCCAGTTAGGCGTTCAGACCCTGAGGAACATTATTTTAGTATTCTAATGCAGCATGCTAATCTGCTGTACTAATCAGTTTAAGTCATCTAATGAGTGATGTCTGCTGAACAGGATAGTATGTGGATAGTATTTGATGTGTTGAGCTTTCGAAATATGGGAAAAATGTGTTTCCTTTCAAAAATGTGGGACAGTCACGATTTTGTTTGAAAAGTGACATCATTCCAGAAAGTTTAGCTCTAGCAAGTGTTTTTAACTAGAACCCTTATTCGAGTCTATCAGTCATTAGGGTTTTTTCCCACTTTTTCTATTATTTAAAACTGCATCAGCGTTCAGGCTTAAAAAATCAGTTTCAAAATACATTTCATAGTGTTAAAATACAGCATTGTAGCAAATACTGAGATGAGACTTCCCAGCATGGTATTCTATACGAGCATTTAAAGGACAGATTGATTTTTACAGTGTTCCATTACAAAATTTTACATAGGTGTTATGATTGCAAGGTCAAATAATAAATAGCTGGAAGAGGAGAGCCAGAGAGTGACTTTGCTTTACTTTTGCCTTCTTCATCAGTTTACAGTATGACATTATCCATTATCTTTCTGAGGCAGAAATGCAGTGGTGGTGGGTTTTTAACCACTTCATATCTTTTCACATTCATTACTGTGGGTCAGATGGTTTATATCACTTAATTAGATAGGTTTTTACTTCTGTGAAGTTATAAAGTATTTTAAAACTTCTGGAATGTGTGTGTGAATACCAGCCTTAACATTTAGATTTATTTTGATAGCAGAACAGGTAGGAACATCACTTCTTTACTCCATCAGAACACGTTTTCATAATCATGACACTTCCAGTTGTACTAATTTCAGTGTAAAATAAGCGGCTTGTCTATTAGCTCAGCTTCCTTTATATAGTTCCATTATTGGTGTGCTAAACAGTGCAAAGCAGTCAATACTAGATCTAGAAGCAAATAATAGCTTTATGTTTAAGTAGAAATTACTAGTAAAATTATCATTGTGGTCAACTATTTTTTGCAGAAGAAAATATGAGTGTATGGTTGCAGCTGGTATCTTCTGTGTATTATTAATTAAGGCAATAATATTTTAACCATCTGAACCAAAAATCTGAATAGCTTTAACAAATAAACATTGTTAATTGATTATTTTTCTCACATTGATGGCTTGCTTTGAAATATATTAATTCATCTTTTTAAAGTGTGCCCTTCCTAAAAACATGTACTTAAGGAAAAAAGAAACCAGCCAGCCTTAAGCCAATTGCATATTTAAGTTGTATTTTCCTTAGAATCGTGACTGTGAAGGGCTCCCCAGTCAGTGCTACCACTGTTAAACTTCTTTGTAAATGGAGCAAAAAGTCTCTGTTTTCAGATCTTCAACCTCACAACTGAATTTACACATTAGAAAAAAAAAAATATTGTCTTGAGAATGTGATCCCTGACAAAACTGCCAAAAATAAACTGAGATTTTTTTTTTTTTCCTAAGGAAACTTCTGGAACTTTAGGATGATTAGAACAAAAAAACTTTTGGAGATGTTCTCTTTCAGACTATTTCAATCAATCAGACACAGTAAAAGGCAGGAGGGAGCAGAATAATCTCAGTGTCTTCAGGGCAGAATTGAGTGAAATTTTTGTTTCCCATGCGAGGAAAATTGTCACTCTCATCTTCAGTGAAAGCATAGTTTCAAGGGACTTAAAACTGGCAGGAATATATGCTTGCTTTTTTGAGGAAGCTATATTTATTTCAATATAAACTGAACAATGTCAGCTGGCAATTAAGCTTGTTAAATTCTCTTCCATATGCTTAGTGCAAATCCAGCTGAAGTGAGATTTGATGATTCGGAGATAGGGTCCATGTGAAACGGTGACATATATATGATGCTTTCCTTACTTTCTGGTCAGAAGCGGGTGTTACATGCTTTCTTTGTTATATAAAAGAGCAGAAAGAGAACTTGGAAATGTGTACATGGTAGGGACTTTAACTAAGGAAGTAGTTTGTTTAGCCCATTTGTCATCTGTCTGAGAGAATGGAAAAATTATTATTAAGTTTTTCCACTGTATCCGGCGATTACTAAAAACTCCTGTGATTTTACGTTGTAAGTGACTTCTAGTTTGGGTGAGACATTTTACTGTTGCAGTGGGGATTTGGCTTTACATATTTACTTAAGGAGAGAATGCAGTTCACAATTTAGGGGGTCACAGAATGTAAGGGGTCAGAATTTAAAAACCAGTGGATGAATAAATCGTTTCTGCTCATCAGAAACTTTTAGGCAAGAAAAACCTGCATCTATAGAGTAGCAATCAATGAATCAGTGAACCAAGTGAACGGATGTATTGAATGAAGTTCTGCAGACATCTGTATCACTTCTGGTATAATCCAGTAATATTAATAATTATGTGGATTACACAATGGAGAACATTTTCATTAGATGTGATCATGACATAAAAGTAGGACAGACTGCAGATATGCTGGAGAGCAGGACTACCAATCAAAATCCCCTTAACAATCACTTAAAATGGGCCAAAGAATGTAAAGTGCTATTAAATATAGTCAATAGCAGGCAGGGTGGATCAACTGTGAAAATATAGTTTGGAAAGCAACTGGCTCTGTAGCAAAAAATGGGTGGCTTGGGTGGATTACAAACTGAATAAGAAGCAAATATCATACTGGGTTGCATGAACAGAAATATAATCTGTGAAACATGAAATAATCATTCTCCTTTGCTCAGTGTTGGTAAGACCGGTGCTGTAGTGCTGTTATACACTCACCACTTCAAGAAAGATGTGCCAGAATCAAGAGGAGGCCAGTGGAAACTATCAGAGGTTTAGGAAATACACCCTACCAAGGAAAATTGAATTATTATTCAAATAAATACAGCATACTTACAAAGTGGAAATAATTATTATGTTCCATAACCTTGGTGGACTGCACAAGAAGTAAGTGGTTTAAATTATGACAGGTAAGATTCAGACTAGATATCAGGAAAGAAATATTTTAGCAATAAGGATAGTGAATAACTAGTTGCCTGGGGATTTCTTCAGGCACCTTTAATAAACACCAGTTAAAATGACACAAGAATAGTTGAACTTTGCCTTGGATGCTTGGAATTAATCAAGAGACTTTGGTCTTTCCAGCCTAACTTACTGATGATTCAGTCATGTGCAAGAGACATACACATAAAATTCAGGAGGAAAGGATAGGAAAGAGAAGGGTTTGCTTGGGAGTCAGGAGTTCTTAAAGGCCAGTTTGAAGGGAAAATTAACAAAAATGAGAGGTTGGGACTTTACAGGAATTGAAACTATTGAAAGCCACACATGCATCCTGAACCATGGAACTGGCTTCTCTTATGTTGCTCCATTTTGATCCAGAAATGGGTGTATTTCCTTCATCCTCCAGTAAGTTCTGAGCCAAGCTGAAATTCCTTCCATATGGAAGGGCTTCGTAGCAGAAAAGAGGTCATTCCTTTGCAGGGCTAAATAAGTAAAACCTCAGCTGTCTGGGAATTTTGGTGGTGGAACACAAATACTGTGTGGAAATATACCTTTTACACAGAAGACTTCTTGTGTTATTTGGGTAAAAGCCGTTAAAGCTTTGATATCAGAATGTGTTGTAACATGCGTAAAATGAGTAGTTATGGGAGGTTTATACGGAAGTAGAAACATACAAATGTTGATGTTGAATGACTGAAATACGGTAACTATGTTTTGTGATATATTACATTAAACAAAGGTGTGGATGAGATTACTTTGGTTGCAAAAGGTGATGTTTTGGGGAGGGCTTTGCAGCACTTTGCCCCAGGCGCCATCTTGGATGCCAGGCCTGCTGGCCAAAACTAGCACCATGAGCAGATTTTGCCTCACAATAGTGCTTCTTTAATAAAAAAGTGTTAACTTTTGTCTCCTTTTTTCTGCTTGTGTATGACATCTGCTCAGCATGTCACTGTGAATAGTTAGGAATAGACCTGTCCAGAGGAGCAGGTCTGCCGGCTAACTAGTCCCAGACAAGAGCTGTGGGAGTGCAGCTCGTGGTGGTGATGCTGCAGATGGCAGTGTGGTTCTGGAGTCCCCCTTGGCCATCCCTCTTGTCCCCCTGCCATGGTCCTGCTGGCTGCTGTCAGCCAGGACAGGACATGACAGGTCAGGGGCAGATCTCCTGTTTGCTGCTCCCTCATAACTGAGGCAGGATGACTCTGAAGTCTGTCAGAGGCCTTGCGCTTAGGAGGGAGCTGGGCATGCTTCTCTGAGGTGTTTTTCTACTCTGTAGTTCCGCTGTGTCTGGGATATCTATTCTGTTACAACTTGTGCTGTAATCAGTAGCATTGCCCTGGGATAATAAGGGCAAAACTGAGGTAAGCAGGAGTTTAATGTACTATTTTTTTTATGCTCACAGCCAAATGTATGCTGATACTCTCCTTTTTTTTTTTTTTTTTTTTCCCCTTGTCTTCAGGACTTCTGATTTAAGTAACTAAACATCATGTCTGATCCTGTTATTCTCCGTAGCATCAAGAGGTTGGGAGAGGATAACTATGCTTTTGACTTGGATGGCAAATGTAAGAAATTTATTCTTCTGTCAGCTCCTTATTTTATAAAGCATGTAAAATAGGCAGTAGGTGGCCTAAGTGGAGCAAATAGTGTACATAATACAAAGCAGAGAGTCTGCGAAATAAATATCGAGTTCTGTGGTACCTGCTATTTTGGGTATGCTGCCTGCAAAACAACTTTTCTGTAAAAGCTACGTAAAACAATTCCTACTGATGGACGATCTTCACTTACCAACCTACAAGTTCCACAGTATATAGCCAGGTTTTTCTATTGAGCACTTTGCTGTACAAGGGCCTTTACTGGCGGCCAGGGGGAAAGTTCTGTCTTCCATAGTTTTGACAGCTGCTTTTCTTTTAATTCAGCAAACGTATTGTTAGAACAATCAAGCTGGATAGTGGTAAAGACTATGCAGTTTTATTAATATTTCACTTGAAATGCTTTATGATAGATTACTTCCAGAAAACTGGAGGCTCATGTTGAAAGACAGTCCTTCTCTCATGGAACTAGTTTTCACCAACAAAAAGAAATCAAAGCAAACCATACTAGACCCGAGTTAGAGTAATTTTTTTTTCCCCATGCCTAGACAACAGCTCAGATTTAAGGCAGTCCAGCCTCAGTCTCTTTTGTTCCATGGGAACCTCACATCTAACTTCTGTTAAAATTTGTGGCACGCACCGGAATTCTTCACATAAACATGAATATAATGAAATTTCAGACAACAATTTAACTTTTTCAAGACATTATGACAGATTTTTAATAAGACACCCTTCTTCAAACCTCTCTCCCTGCTATATAGCAGCACAGTGTCCCAGCTATAACTTGATCTGTGGTGTCGTTATTTTTAAACCTTAGTTGTTGACTGATGCTAAGTCTGTATTTCCAATCTAGTATCATTCATTGTTTGGGTTTGGGATTTCCTTCAAATCTTTACCTGTAATAGGATGTCTCATAGGACTGTGGGCATAACTGTGGAGTCTGAACGCATTTGGCCTATTTAGTCTGAGCTTGGAGTAAGCCTTGATTGTGGTTATTTTTGTAGAGATTGACTGATACCTGCAAACATAAAAGTAGCTGTTCCATTAGAAGATAGTACATGTGCATTTTTTGCTCTGATCTCAGAAACTGCGCAAGAGCTTCATGTGCAGAAAGTGTATGTTCCCACCTCCTGTCTCTCTGTGTTAGCCAGACAATTAATTTGATTTTAACCATCCTCATCAAATCTCTTTCACTTTGCTGGTATTATTCTCATAGACTAGATAATCTTCTGTTCAACAGATTCAAAGGTCTGTTTTTGTTAGGAACCTTAAATCTGTTGTTACAGCTGGTAAGAAGATAGCGTAGGAAATTATTCTCCGAATAGCCTGAATGTGTTCTTAAAATCAAAGCTGGCATGCTACATTCTGCAGCTGATTTTGAAGTCTGTGACACAGCAGCAGCAACCTAAGCTCCATGACTGTGAAAGAAACCAGTGTGCACACTGCCCTGCATCCTGCTGGAATGAGCAGTCATCTGTGTGCTGGAGCAGTACTGATCTCCCCACTCTCTTCCCCAAATGTGTTGTGTTTTGCTTTTAAAACTTCTCACCTAGGCTGCTCACTAAGGGCAGTTTCAATGCATGGGGCATTGTGGGGCCTAATATTGCTAGAGAGGGAGGAGGAATGGCATGAAGAGGGAGTGAATAGGCAAAGGGGTATGCCCTACTTATGGGACAGAAAACTGTTCATCTTTTCTAGCCCCTTACTTAGAACTCCAAGACTGCCCAGACTTATCTAGGTGGTTTAGGGGGTTGGGTTTTTATCTGTTAATTTCTTGCACACTTGCTACTTTCACTTCTCATGGGATTTTGGCAAGAGACTTTCTATTGGAACCAAAGCTATTCCTCTTTTCACAGTTGGTTTGGTTTTGGTTTTTGGTGGGTTTTTTGCCTGTCAAGTGGGTTTGCCTCTGTTTTCTCAGTTTCCTTGGAAATGCACTGTGTTTTCTGCCTAATGTGATGAACAGTTTGTTTGAACTGCTAGAGCACCTTTCCCAAAGCAAATCTCACTGCCTTAAAACCTTACTGGCATTCTGATGATTGATCGCTTCTGCTCTTTAACCTCCAGTGAGGTTTGTTTCATTAACCACCTTTTGTACTTATTAGTAAGAATTAGCCCTCTGTGGTTTAGCTTTTGAAGACCACATGTGTAGTTAAGAGACAGCTTTAGCTGGGAGCCTTTTGAGTATGATTTTTCGTCACTTGAATCAAGTAACGGATTTCTTCAGGCTTAACTTTTACTGTGTTCTCACAACACCAGGAAAAACTCAAATTCTTGGCAATGTTTGTCAACTTTTCCTTGATTTCGTGATTTTGTAAAATTTCTTTCTTAAATGCCTTAATTCCTCTTCCAAAATTTTTTGAACATTCAAAGTTTACTATAGCTTTTTTCTTCAGGGTTAACAAATTCTTTCATCTCCACTACATTTTATTTTCTATAAAATCATGTTCTGCTTTGTTTTTCTACTTTTTCAATTGTAGCGGTACCTGTTTCTTTCAAATTAAGCGTAGGTACCATCATCCCAAATTCTCCTCCTGCTTAAAAACTTCCAGCCCACAAGAGCTGGCCTGCAGTTCCTCGCGCTCTTGCATAGCATTGATATACTCTTGTTTCCCTCTTCAGCTTTGGGGAATGCTTATTTTGCTCTCTAAACCTAAACTGGCATGACTCAGAAAGCTATTTCACCAGACTCTCTTGTTGCTCACATTTTCCTCTCAGTAGCCAGTTGATAAGTTGACTTTTGGCAAACATCCTGGATAATGTATTTAGTAAAATCTATTTGTTCATCTAGAGGACTGAAAACTTGAGACTACTTCATCAGGAGAAAGCAGGCATAAATTGATATAAACTTACCAAGGAATTTTTGGACCCATGTCAGTTCGTGTCCCTGGCTAGATGTATCAGTGGGAATGAGATGCTTATAACTGAGGAATGATCAGGTCCCATGGGATTCTAGTGTTTATGTTTCACATGGCTACAGAGGGTATGTACTTGAACAACATTTATTAACTAGACTGTGCATTTATTTTCCCTGACAGGTAACAGCTTCAAGAAATCAGAGTAAGTCATGTACATATTCAAGGAAGTTAATGTCTTCGGATCAAATGGATGCATTTATAGAATATATGGTATTTCATGAAAAGCTGTTCTCTAGGACTTGAACTAGCTTACTTGATAAAACAGAGGTAGACCAAAACAGTCTTAGAAACCTTTAAAAACATAGAGTAATGGCAGCAAAATATGGTCTTTCTTCTGAAAATGTTTTTGATACTCAAATCTATCTTTCTTCAGTTTTTGAGTTTGAGAAATGAGGTTTTCAGGAATTTTAATTGATCCTGATTAATTTCTTTTAAAGCTTAGGTGTGAGACTGAAATAAAAGGAATTAGCACACTTCATTTGAGCTCAGATATTAAGATTTATATGTACAATTCTAGACACTTAAAAGCTGAAATTACATAGAGACCTTGACCTTCAGCTATAATCCGAGATTTGAATGGGGATCTTCCTAGATATTGGGACAGGACAACCTTACGGGTGCTGCAATTTGTGCCAGCTCTTTCTGACAGAGTGTACACAGTCTTGAGGAAGCAAGAGCATATCTTAATTTTTGTCTTTGTCATGTTGCCCATCTCAAAGAGCAACAGCCCAGTGTTCAAGGTCTACCATGGTCCTCACACATATCTTGAAAGCCAAGTTGTCTTGGACTTCCATGTGTAACAAATATATGGTCCTACCTATTACACATATAAATCTTCCTTCAGGCTGTCTAGGATCTGGTATCTGAAAACTGTTCATGACAAATATAGCTTGAATTCATTTATTTAATTTTTTTTAAAAACCCTAGTTGAAAATCCCTACTTATTGATCACTGAATGTACACAGCTGATGATTACTTGCTAGAACACGCATCTCATCCATAATAGTGCAACTAGTTCTTTAGATTTTAACTGATCAAACAGAAGAGCAACATATAGTGTGAGCATTGAAAGAAACCTGTATGGTAGGGTGAGAGATTCTACTGCTACTATGGACAGATGAACATACAGACAATAAAGAGGGAATGGGAACAGGACCTTTCTCTGTCTTAAAGAAAGGATGAGCAAACAATTTGGTTGGTAGTTTTTTCCCTGACCTCGGAGAACCCACAATGTACATTATAGCAACAGTGTTTTGAGGAGCTGCTTATGAAACAAAGCATAAGCCTCCAGATCGTTTTAACCTAACCTCTGTTCTAGTCACTGTCTGAAATTTAAAATCACTGGTTCCAACAAACTTTGAAAGAAACAGCTTGTCTCTTAAAATTCCGGGCAAAATATCTCAAATAAAATGTAATTTCAGAAAAGGAACCAAGAGAATAAAAAAAAATAATGTAAAATCTTATCCTTTTTGCTAGGAATTTCCGTACATATGAGGAACCTTTTACAGAGAAGAAAAGCGAAAAGTGAGTTAAGTCCAATTCAGTGTACTATGTTTGCATGTAGAACAAAATATGTACTAAAATACAAGTTTATAATTTTATGTTTTCTGTTCTTGAAGGTCATCAGACAAGAAAGAAAACAGCATTCGTGTTGGCTTCTTTCAGCTGGTAATGAAAGCAATGACCATAAATATTTTATGTGTAGTGTGCTGCAGAATAAGTGGCAATAATCTATATGATTGTTCTGGGGAATAGCTGTGACTAAGCCAAACTTTTAAGGATTAAACCATTTGGCATTAAATCCTGCCATTAAAGTCAATGGGAATTTAATAGAAACCTTTGTTGTTATGTCAGCTTGGTATCAATTATTGATATTTGCATATATTAAACACGTTATATCGAACCTACAGGTAGATATGGGGAAAAGAGTTAAGATGTACAGCAGGGATCTACGTGACCTTGGTTCATTCTTATTTTTGCCAAAAATTTGTTGTGTGGTATTTAGCAGATAATTCAGATCCCTTGTAATTGCTCCATTGGTATTAGAAGATTTGGTAACTACAGGAACTTGGGAATGCAGAATACTGTGTGGTATGTCTAGCTTTTCATGGTTCTTGGAATCCCATAGAGTGCCTCTACATTTTAAAATTAATGTAGTAGGGTAGGGAGATGTCCAACCCAGCAGCATGCAGCTAAGAAGTTTTATTATTTCTATTTTGCATATAGTCTAGGCAGTGAGCCTGTAATGTGTTCAGGATAAGATGGTGGTACTGTGCTAGTCCAGTTACATCCATGTGGCTTGTACTCTACCTGCCTAAGTATCTCAGCCTTTAGTTGGGTGGAGAGAACAGTCTGTCCACACAGAGGGCTATGTCTGTCAAGCAGAGGGGTTTGAATTCTGTAGCCTGTTTTGCACAGATGTTTAATTCCTAAAGTGTAATTCGTAAACATAGTGTGTTTGCATCAGATGTGCTGAGATTAGATATCACATATCTGTGTATTTTCTGTGGTTTTTTGATTTTGGTTTTACCCAAGGGAATTTCTAGGCTTCTTATGAGCAAGGTTTGCAAAACTGCAATAGTGCTACAGTTTTATTCTGATGTTGTTTGTAGAAGGACCTTTAATTTCTCTTTTCTGATTACTAACCTTTTTTTTCCCCTTTATCTTGCCTCTGCCATAGTGTCCCTTTTACATATGTGCTCAAAATCCTCACCCTTACTTCTCTTAAACACATGATAGCACCTACAGAACCTGGACAAGTTCTTCTGCAGGCTATGATTCCTCTTTATACTCCTATTTCAAAATATACAGCATTTGATACTGATATTCTATATGGACAGTTTGAGCTATATATTTACACATTACTTCAGCCTGAGAATCAGACTTGACACAGTCATGACAAAGGTAACTGAAGTTGCTGTATCTTAGCTGAGTCTTCAGCTGCATGTGTGCATGCTCTCAGCCCATGGCAAATGTAAGGTAATAGGACTTAGCTCAGTCCTTTTTTTTACTGCATACTGTATCATATTTCTGTACATTTCTCACAGATTAAGAGCCAATGCACAGTTGCCTGGCTCAGCCAACATGTGTTCGAGTATTAACCATGAGAACTTGCTCTGAGATGTTTAGTTGGCTTTCTGCCGCCGCATCCCAGACTTGAGAAATTGGCTAACTCTGTTCAGAGGCTCTGCATAATGCCCTGAGGATTTTTCCTCTCTTTCCTCTCCCTCTGTCCTCACAGGAAATATGCAAAGCAGACTATATATATGAGTTATAATTACTATTCTTAATCTTTTAGCTAGTTTCTGGAATGATGATAATGTGGAATGATATTGAGCTATTAATGTTATATAATATATTCATTCAAATGGTCAGATTCTGCTGTCAGCTAAAAGGGAGCTCATAATAATTTATGAGGCTGTAATCACAGGTGCAATTACGTTAGAGTAGAGAGAGAGATTTGTCTTCTTTCTGTATTGAAGATAATTCTGAAATGTAAAGATAATGGTTTTGTACTGGATTAATGATTTATTAGTATACAACCAGCATGAAGACTGCCTCTCAGCAGAGACCATATTTTTTTCCTGTCTCTTTAGTTTCGATTTTCTTCATCTATGGAAATTTTAATGATGGTTGTTGGTAGTTTCTGTGCTATTGTTCATGGAGCAGCCCAGCCAGCTGTGTTGCTTGTGCTTGGTGCAATGGCAGACACATTTATTGAATACGACATTGAAATGCAAGAGCTTAAAGACCCAGGCAAGACATGTGTAAATAACACCATAGTGTGGATTAATGGTACTATCCATCAGAATGAAAAGAACGCCACAATAAGATGTGGGTAAGTAGCAGATGAATTTGTTTCTTTTCCTTTGTTATTGTGGCTTGCCAGAGAATGTATTGCTAGTGAAGGTCCATGTCAGCCTTTAAACCTTACATTTGCAATCCATAAGGCAGAAAAGGGGCATGGTTCTTCTTAGAGAGTCCTGTTTCTGAGCTGGAGATATTATCTTGAGGGAAAGAAGGTCGTCTTGGGCTTTGGTCTTTCACCTATCAATGTCAGTAAGGATGTTCTTCGATGATGATTCTTGTGATAACAGATGTATCTGCTACACATCTGAGTTCATTAATCTGTTTTCTTTGATAACACTGTAGGTAAGAATGACTTCTGGTCATTTTGGTTAGGACTTAGGTACCTACAGGTTCCTGCTGACTTCCGAGCAAGTTAACTGAACTTTGGTCATTGAAGAGAAATGAGTGCTTCTAGGATGCAATTCGTCTTTGCTTACGGGAGGTGTCTAAGGCGAGTCAGATGAACTGCCCTTTAAGAGTGACTGTTTCTTTCCATTAACTATAATAAATAGATTCTAGATGATTCATTCAGATACAGATATCTGTCAAAGCCAAATTTGAACAGGTAGCCTTTACTAAGGCTCGTTTTTCAGTGCATCATTCCATTCCAAGAGTTTTCTAATCTCTGAGTGACATTTAATTAGATATTTAATTAGAATTAGAAGTTACCTGTCTAAAGGTCTCTGAAATTCAGAGCATATGAGAAGAGATTCACATTCCTAGATGTGGGTGGCTGGGGCCAAATTACTTGCTACAGGCTGTCCAAGCCAGCCCGTTGATATGGGGCTGGCAGATAGAATACAGTATTCACTGCAGACCTCTGTTCCTCTGAAGCAGCAACAGTGCACCAGGCAGGATAAATTAAGGCATTAAAAGTGGTACTGGATATCTGTGTCAGGCACCTGCGCTGTTTCCATGATTGTTTTTTGCAGGAGATCAGGTCATGTGCATAGTGTTCCCTTTTGGCTTAAAATTTCAGTGTACCAAATTCTGGGTAAACAGAATAAAATTTGCTGTCTGCAGGATGTTTTTTAAAAGTTGTCTAAAAGCATAAATGATAACGACCTGAAATGCCTATTTCAAAGTAATCTAAATGCAATAGCAGCAATTCAATGGCCTCCACTGATACTAGGAGTAATACTCCTACTTGAGCTAAAAGAACTGGTCATTTCAGATTAGCAAGCTTATGGTACAAAGTAATACTTTAATTGACTTTAGCAGCCCTCATTTCTCTTTGCAAATCGTTTAAATCTGAGTGTTACTAATTGGTATAATTGCATAAACCAAGCTAATTCAACATCTAACGAAAACTTGCTGGGCAGCTCTGCCTTGAAACACCCTCTCACCTGTGCTGTTTCAGAGCACACAGCCTGCTGGGGTTTCTCAGGGGCTGCAGGGATGCTCCGGGCTGTAGAGCATTTCTGGTACCTGCCAGCACCTTGTCCCTGCGCAAACAGGCACAGCAAGCAAATAAGCTGCTGCCAGCAACAGCCTCAGGAGTGGGAAACAATGCCTCTGTTACCAAAACAAGCTGACTTGCCAGATGACATGACAAAATTAAAGAAATGCCAGATTAGAAATCTACAAGAAATTTGAAACAATATTGCTAACTCTTTCTTTCTTTTTTCTTTTTTTTAAAATTTTTTTTCAGGCTCTTGGACATTGAACAAGAAATGACAAAGTTTGCAGGTTACTATGGAGGAATTGGTTGTGCCATACTTGTGTTAGGATACCTCCAAGTCAGTATTTTGTTCCCTATTTTGATTTCAAAGTTTAAATCACTAAATAATTAAATGTATAATAATTATGTTCCCTTTAACTGCTTATTCAGCTGTCCATTTGAGCAGAGCAGACACTTTCCGTTCTCATTCTTTTGGCTGAAATAGGCTAGTTCTGGCAATCTGAGACCTCCTCGGATTTGTGCGTGCATACGTTTGTACATGGACACGTTTTGCCCAGTGAGATGAATGCATGCTGCTCCTTTCTCACCAAAAGAAATACTTGCTCAAGTGTGGTTACTATGGAATCCACATGCCCTCCCAAAATAACAACTGAAGGGCTTGCAGATTCCCAGTAGGCATCTCAACTATGTTGAGCCCTGTGTTTCTATTACAGAGATATTACAGAGTAATACTGGTGTAAAACTAGTGTTGGAGAAGAATCACATCCTACATATTCTGTAGTAATGGTTCAGTGCTTCTGACTGAGATAAGCCACAAGCTTGGATTATTCCTGCATAATGCACTAAAGAGTCCACTGCTTTTGAAGCTTTTTTATAATTGCAAAAGTCACTTGTCATTCTCCTTCCTGAAAACTATCGCAGACTTTTGCTGAGGTCAGATGGATGTCATCCCTATATTACTTACAGCTGTAGATGGAAGAAAATTTATCTGAATGGCATTCATGTAATTCATGTGGCACAAGTAATTCAACTTGCATCTTCTCTCAGCCTGCCAGAACTGAGACATATCCTTGATCCAGAAGCTTTATAAAATTGTTAGATTATTTGAAGATCAAGGGCATAAAACAACTATTGTGTCTGTGTAGCTAGAATATATTTTACCTGAATAGTAAGTTTCTCAATAGCGAAATTGCTTTTTCCCATTTTAGCCAAATAGCTTTCTCCCATTTGTTGGGAGTAGAAAGACTTTTTACTGCAATTTATCAGCCACATTATGCTCTCCCCAGATCTGCCTTTGGGTTATGGCTGCAGCTCGTCAGATACAGAAAATCCGGAAAGCTTATTTCAGGAAAGTAATGCGAATGGATATAGGTTGGTTTGACTGTACATCTGTAGGAGAACTGAACACCCGAATTTCTGAGTAAGTAATCTAGAAAAAGCATGCTACAGAGAACACTTTGTACTTCCTTCCAAACACAACAGAGTGCCAATAACTAGGCATTTGGCAAACATTTTCTAATATAAAATACAGCTATGTTTCTGGGAGCAGGGACAGGCTGATTATCTCCCCCATCTTCGAAATGAGTGCCATAACTGTTAAGCCACAGCTATTTATCTTTTGTGCCTTATCTGTTAGTAAATGTGAGATTTTTTTGCTGGGGTTTAGGGTGGGGTTTTTTTGCCAGCTTGTCCTTCGCTTCTCCTGTGCCCGGTCCTTTCGGAGTGATCTATAATTTTGCTGCCCGTGCACAGTTCCATGAGGCTGAAGATGTAGGTTTGAACCCTCTCTCACTTCCCAGAAAGGAAAATTACATTAGGGGCACACTTTGCTTCGGCTGGCCTTTAAATGAAAAGAGCGAGCCTTGCTTAATCTTCTGCTAAAGAAGGTACAAGCGCCTACCTTTAGAAAGGGCCCCAAAGTAGATGGAGAAACCTTCTTAATCTGGACAAACAGGAGAAAAGTAGAGTTTAAGGCTTGCTCCTTTCCTTAGTGGTTCCTCTTTACAGGCTGAAAGTGGCTGCAAGGTAAATATGCCAACTCTAGATGGCTCCCTGTTCACAGTCGTGCCTGCATAATACTCGTTAACATCTGCAGAAGATTTTTCTGTAGCTGAGGGGGATTTTATTTGCCTTTACTCACTGCCCAGTGGTATCTTTGAGTTTCGATGTTCTTTTTATGAAGAATAAATGTCAAGTGTAAGTCACTGTGAACAATTTCTCTGGCAAAAAATAGGATCTGAGCATGTATGTGTCTAATAAGTAACAGCTCCCTGTTTCTTCAAAAAACATTGTTCTGTGCCTACAAAAAGCTTTCTGACTGCGAAAAACATTCTCCAAAAGAAATATAAACATGTTCTTCAACCAAACACTCTTGAATTTTTCAATATGGACTGTAATTTCACTTGATATATCAATAAGCCAACAACTTTACACTTTAAAACTCAACAACACTTGCTCCTACTTATTCTGACAGTTCCCAGTTCTTCTAATGTCAGGAGTGAGGTAGTAGCCAAGAGCAGCAGAAGTATAATGACTGTTTTTCTTTAAGATATTTTTTCTGTGTTGGCGATGCGTAATAGAGAACAAATGAACTCTGCAGCTGCCTAGAGGTCAGGTGATGTTAACCACTGCACCACTGTCCCCCATGTGACAGAGCTGTCATATTTTCCCCCTGCCTTCAGTGATTAAGTAGCCCTCTTCAGTTTTTCCACTCTCATTTAGAGAACAAACTACCTGATGGAGTGGAGAAAGGAACAGGGAGGTGGTGGAAAATGGAACTAGAAGAGAGTTGCAGTCCTCCACCTTTTTCCCGCCCCTCAGCGGGGTGGTATGGTGCATTCCAAATGTCCCATGATGGGAGGAATGCCATGTAAGCTATACTTCTTTTCCATTATCAGATAGCTGCATCCAGCTGGGGTGTCTCTGCCCCATCCTTTGAATCAGCTGGGACACAGTAGTGAGAACCAGCTAGTGAATGTCTTCTAGCAGAACCACTTCCTGGGAAAAGACAACGTGTTCTCTGCACTATCCATAAATAAAAGCCTTCTGCCATTGCAAGGGCATCAGGTTTTCTCACTGTAGCCCAGGTTTGGAAGGGGTGATGGTAGAAAGAATAGGGGTGAGGAAGAGCCCTCTCCAAGGGAAAGCAACTAACCCAAATGTGGCCAAGACCTACAACACAAACAGAAGATATGCTCACCGATATTCTGGTTTTATTTTTGTTTTGTTTTGTTTTCTTCCAGTGATGTCAACAAAATTAATGAGGCTATTGCTGACCAAGTAGCAATCTTTATCCAGCGCTTAACCACCTTTGTGTGTGGATTCCTACTGGGATTTGTCAGTGGCTGGAAACTGACCTTGGTCATCATTGCAGTCAGCCCTCTACTTGGGGTCGGAGCGGCTGTCTATGGTTTGGTAAGTGAATTGTGAACAGTTTGTGTTGAAGTATGGGGAGCAGGGAAGGTCATGCCATAGACCTGGGAGGCTTGGTGGAAGAGAAGGTTTTTACATCCCTTTAGTGTCAAGACAGGCAGATTATGGTCACAGCAGCACAGGGGCTACAGGGAGGCAGGCTTTGCTCCCTATTTGCTTATTCTGATTCCCAGAATAGTATATCCTGCTTCTAAGACTGAAGCATAAGCATACCTTCTGTTGGGTCCTGTGGGTGGATATTATGGTTGCTGAGATCAGAACCTGGCCTTACACCTTCTCTCTACTACTACACACCTGGCTGAGACGGTTACTAGACACTGTGCTTGATATCTCTATGTCAGTGAGGGGCTTTTAGAGATGATCGAGTTTCAGAGCTGTAAAATAGTTGAAAATAACTGCTCAAACCTACCTCGAGCTGTCCCTGCTTCTGCAGCTGCTGTGTCCTCTCCTAGTTGTTCCCATTCTGCTCCTCCAACCATTCCCTACAAACTGCCTCTCACTGTGCAGAGGAAGGGCAGGGAAGAGTGAAACTGCAGGATCCTCTGCCCTCTCACCTCCTCTCCCACACTCATCAGGGCTGGGCAGTTCCTGCTCCTCCTCTGCACTCTCCCACTCTCTGCTCTTTGGTTGGGTTCAGCCCTTTGTCAGTCTCACTTCTTTCACATCAGGAACAGGTTGCTATCATTTTGCTATCAAACCTGTAATATATCTCTGACTAATTTCTTGTCTTCCTGTGCTCTCCTTTCCACCTTGTGCTGGCTGCAAGTGTATGACATGAATAATGACTCACTGTGATGTGGGAGAGCAGAATCCTGGCAGTGAATGAAATAAACCCCTGAATGCCTCCCTCTTTCATTTGCAATGCCTTTCTGAGCTTCCACTTTATGCTTGTAGTTTTCCCCCTTTCTGTTCTTATTTCTCTGTCCCCATCTCTTTCATTTCACATACTCACTGTTAAGCGTTTCCTCCTTACAAGTCTTTCCAGCCCAAGTCTTTGTTTTTTACATAATGAAAAAAGACTCAACGTCAATCTATCCTGTTTTCCTGTCTCCAAAAGTAGCTAATAGATGCCTGGGGTATAATATTTGAAGAGAGAAAGAAAATAATGACAAAAATAATGATATGTAATTCCTAAGTCAATGTGGTATCTTTGTGTGGAATTGTACATGACTACATTTGTTTCCATTAATTTGGGCATTTTTTTGAGCCTAGGTAAGCTTTTGACATCCAGTGTGCTCTGGGCTGCTGTGTAGGGACCTGTTTGCTGCCAGCCCAAGAAACAAAGCACAGTGGTGGGCAACATCTGTTTCCATCCTTCCCCATCAGTACTATTATCTCTTCTTCCTGAGGCTGGGCTGTGCCACAGTGGCTGAAGGGCTGCTCTTGGCACTTAAGCTCACCCTTCGTCCCACCATGCTCAAACCCTCTGCAGTCTGCTTAAGCCCAGTTAGCAGCAGCGAGAGAGGGAAAACAGGTGTTGTCAGCTGCTTTCTGCTGTTTTAGCTACTTAGCAGAGCTGTTGGCCAAGGGGATAACTGTTCTGCACAACATATGCTACAGAGGTATATGCTCTAATACTAGAAGACAAGTCTTCAAGTGTGCAGCATACCTAATAAAAGCCTGCTTGGAGCAGAGGAGGTGACCTCATGCAAAGGAGACAGCGCAGTGTGACAGCCAGCACTGCTTACTCCTGTCCTTGTTTGCACCCACAGTTCAGGTGAAACCAGCGCTTCTTATGCTTTTGTAGGCTGTGGCAAAACTAACAGGCCGAGAATTAAAGGCTTATGCGAAAGCTGGAGCTGTGGCTGATGAAGTGCTCTCATCCATCAGAACAGTGGCTGCTTTTGGTGGGGAGAAGAAAGAAGTTGAAAGGTTTGTTTGGATAAATTGTAAGGTCTCTGGTTTCTTTTTCCTGTAGCAACATAACTCTGTCATGCACTTCAGAATCATAGAAATTAATCTCTAAGTTCTACAACAACCACCATCTATCTGTTAGCTTTTAGAATTGTATCCATGTATGTTACAGAAATCTAGGTTTCAAATAACATTACATACACAAAACCAGTTTCATAATTCAGTTCATCAGTAAAATAAAACATCACCAATGCTGTCTTCAAGTAATTTCCACTTGTAGGAACATGCTGTCAAATTTCCCCTAAACATTGTCTATTACTTTTGCAGCACATCTGAAAACTTTGGATACTTTCAAGACAAGTAGGAGACCTAGTTCTAGCAAGACATAATGATTTGACGATGTTAAGCTGCAAATTTCTCTTAAATTTGTGTAAAACATAACAAGACTGCAGGACGTCCTCTGAAGTGTTGGCCACATTCTCAAATCCTTTGTCACTCTGCTAAAACTCCAAACCCCATGGTGAGGTGTCTGCAGTGAGTGTGGCTTTTCTTGTGCTTCTTACAGTAGAACATACAAGGATTTAATGATCTGAGAGCATTGCTGGTTTCAGCAGTGGTCTCTCACTTCACAGTGAGAGGTATCAACCTTACATGGACCTTCTGTTAACTATAGCACAACCAGTCTTTGAAGATACCTCATTTTGTTGGTCTTTTCTCATTTTGAATTTTCTGTCATTTTCATTTCATCCTCTTTTATTTTTCTCTTTTCTACAGATATGATAAGAATCTGGTGTTTGCTCAGTACTGGGGAATTCGAAAAGGAATAATAATGGGAGCATTCACTGGTTACATGTGGCTTATAATTTTCCTGTGTTATGCATTAGCCTTTTGGTATGGCTCTAAACTTGTCCTTGAAGAAGAAGAGTATTCACCTGGCACTCTTCTGCAGGTACCCATTTTAGTTTGATGCAACTTTTCTGGACTGTTTCTTAAAATATTAATTCTGGAACACATATTTGTTCTGGTATCAGGTGGCTTCGTGGCAACAAACAGTATATGTGTCTTTTAAGGATCATTACTCGGTATATGTATGAAAGTATATGATGCAATTGGATAAGATTAAAAAATAATGGATGTTTATTTTAAAGATTTGGAATGCTGCTTATTGCAATCAGAGTAACGCTTTCATTTGAGAGCCTGCTACACAATTGACAGAGGCTTGAAACTAGCTTTCCCATTGTGTGGGTCAGCATGTGGCTTCTGGGATATTAGAACCAACTTTGCGATGAGAAACTCCATTGTGGTAAAGAGAAACCTAAGCAAAGAAAAGTTTGATCAAATCTAACCTCTCTCATGAACAGTTTCTGTCACTTCGAATCACCATTTTCTGTTGTTAATTGCCCACACAGCTCTATAGATGACAAAGAACAGGTAAACATATGCTGATAAAAACACACATGGCTGTGGCTCCTGCAGTTGTATACAAAAAAACATACTAACCTGCATGGCACTCATGCATCCACTTCTGCGCAGTAGATGCTTTAGACACTGATGACCTAAATGCAATAAAACCAACATCTACAGATATTTTGGTTATTTGCTTTAAGCCAGGACTGCCCAAATGGCATGCTCCAGTCCAGACCTAGAGTAAATTTTTCCTGAACCTTGGTACGTCCTGGGTGTTCTGATGAGACATCTGTTTTTGCTCCTTCTCTCCCTGTTGCACACCATGAGAACACCCAACCACCAGCAGCATGCAGTACAAAACTCCCTGCTAAATGGAGCTTGGTAAATTACTCCGGGAACATTGTAAAATCGAGTCATTCTGTTCAGGGAGGATGTCCCTCACAGGAAATCATTTGCAACTGCTCTTGACACCAGCAGTTGATACAAGGTAGTGCTTTGAAAAACAAAGTGAGCAATTTCCTTGCCTTGCACATGGTAACCATAGTTCAGTGCCTTCAAATGACAAATGGCAAGCAGGGGGAAGCTACCCTGGAGCTGAAAAATTGTAGCTGTCAATGGAGACATTCTCCCTTATGTTCTTCTTCCTCTCATTTTCCAGTCATTTTTCTTGTACTTCATGTTTTCTGCCATACGCTCCTACTCTGGCAGGGGGAGGGGGGAAGAGGGGAGGTTTTGTAGATACAAAACATTTAAATATGATTTTGCTGGTCGCTGAAAAACTGTCATGCACCAGCCCTGCTGCATTGAGGTACACCAAGCATTGCCTTTCCTTTTTCTCCCATCAGATGTACAGAACCTGCTTCCTTCTGTTCATTATGGATTCTGACATGCATATAACCTACTTGCTTTGGGACTCATTCACACAAGAAAATTAGTTCGTAGTAAAGCTTAGGATGAACTTACGGCATGATCTATACATCACAGTGTTGATGTTTGCAGTGCACAGTATGTGCACAGCAGATTCTTCCACTTTAGCCATGGGGTTATTCTCAGTAAACACCACTACGGTGCAAGGGAGAACTGAGGCCTTTGTACTTTTATTTCTTTCTCAACAATAGTGTTTCCTTATACAGCTCATTTATCCTGACTAGGGCTTGTGCTGTATTCAAAAGACTAGCTGAGTCCTTGATTGCTTCTTAGTTTGTGGGCTAATTCTGCTCATATAGTGAGTCCTTGCAGCTCAGCTGGTGCACAAGAAGTCATTAAGCCACTGTGGTTTGATTTGCCTGTCTAAGCTCTAAAGTGTAATAAAAATGTGTTGTCATATTTTGTTAAAATATTTTTCCACTTCTTCAGGTTTTCTTTGGCATTTTAGTAGGAGCTTTAAATCTTGGCCAAGCATCTCCCTGTCTGGAAGCCTTTGCCACTGGCCGTGGAGCTGCAGCAAATGTTTTTGAGACAATAGATAAAGTAAGTAATGCATTTCTAAGCTGTGTCACTTCGTAGTGGAAAAATAATTAAAAAAGCCTCGAGCAGCAGTAGTTTTATCTGCTGTGTAAATGAGGAAAAATGAGTGCAATTAAAGAAAAAATTGACTGTGCAATAGAAAGGTCTAGTGGTGTGCACACGGGCTCAGAGAGGGTGTTGAACAGATGTCTTAAGTGGCCTGTTACTGAATAATGAAGTTTTATCTCAGCTACTGCTGGTTTTTACTACCATTTCTCCTTATGTACAGTTACCGACAGGCACTGCCCCCTGGAAAGTGTACAGGCAGGCAGTAATAGTCACCTTGCAGCCAAACTTGCAGCATCTAGCTCCCAGCCTCCAGGTGGCATCAAAAGATGTGGCTTTATTGGCATTAGTGGCAAAGGTGGCTTCTGTCATCTGTCCCAGAGCTACCCTGAGTTAAAATGAGACCAAATGAGCATAGGCACCTCTCACACAGCAGTCATAAATGTTAAATCACAGTATTATCTAGACAGATAGATATTTGAAATAAGGTTGTATGAGAAAGAGCCACTGGCATTTATTGATGAGCATTCCTTTCTATATCTGTATAACTTTAGTGGCTGGCAAAATGCTGCTGATTTCTTAGCAGCATGTAGTATCTCTGGTCATTGACAACCTTTATTGTGCTAAAAGTTGTGTCAACACATTAAAATGTGCTTGTCTTGTACAAAGCACATAAGGGTATATAAAGAATGCTAGAGGGGCTGTGGTGATACTAATGGACCTGTTAGTAACCCTTCAATGTTCTGTAACAAAAATAACACATATGCCTTATAAATGCACTCCCTGAGCTAAAGCTCTAAAATACACTGAAAAAAAGAGATAAATAAGGGAAATGTTTTGTAGAGAAAAATTCAAAAAGCACAAAGAGTTGCAACAGTAATAATTAACCACAAAATTCAAGATACAGCTGAACCAGATAACCTTAGGGTAAAAAAAAAAAAGCAAACTAAAGCGAGATTTCATCTGTCTAGAGAAAGGGTGACAAAATTAGATCCATCTGCTTGCAGCATTTGTAGATTTGTGTATACTGTTCTGCCATCATACAGCTTTTTTTCTGGCACTAAACTTATAGCCATGCTGAGGTTCCCATTCGCAGGATCAATGAAACTTTGCTTCATAGCTTAGTATCTGAATTTAAGTAAGACATATTCCTAGGGAGGAAGCAATCTTTTAGCTGTTCTTAACATCTGAGAACATATACATTTCTTGTATTAAAACCCCCTTCAATCTGTTAGGCTACATAAAAATCCTGCATGTTTCAATTATCAAATATTGGTGTTGCTACAGTTTTAATTGATTCTTTGTATTCCACGCTTCAAAAATCTATTCTTAGAAAATCTGATTTATTTGGGATTCCTTAAATTTCTTGTAGTTCTCAGCTCATGTCTAGAGGGCCACAATACCCAAGACCTGGCCAAAAGGTTGTGAGACCCAAAGCACTTCATGGGAAAACTTCAAATCAGAATTCCAGCTCTTAGGACTGGCTGAGCAAGGATGGATGTNGAGATTTCATCTGTCTAGAGAAAGGGTGACAAAATTAGATCCATCTGCTTGCAGCATTTGTAGATTTGTGTATACTGTTCTGCCATCATACAGCTTTTTTTCTGGCACTAAACTTATAGCCATGCTGAGGTTCCCATTCGCAGGATCAATGAAACTTTGCTTCATAGCTTAGTATCTGAATTTAAGTAAGACATATTCCTAGGGAGGAAGCAATCTTTTAGCTGTTCTTAACATCTGAGAACATATACATTTCTTGTATTAAAACTCCCTTCAATCTGTTAGGCCACATAAAAATCCTGCGTGTTTCAATTATCAAATATCGGTGTTGCTACAGTTTTAATTAATTCTTTGTATTCCATGCTTCAAAAATCTATTCTTAGAAAATCCGATTTATTTGGGATTCCTTAAATTTCTTGTAGTTCTCAGCTCATGTCTAGAGGGCCACAATACCCAAGACCTGGCCAAAAGGTTGTGAGACCCAAAGCACTTCATGGGAAAACTTCAAATCAGAATTCCAGCTCTTAGGACTGGCTGAGCAAGGATGGATGTTTTAAATGCAAAGTGGTGAAGCATGCAGAACTTCAGCAACAAATTGGTTGTTTGGTGCTGTAGGAGAATGTTTACACAGTGTGATTTTACTCCTGAGTAACTGGTTAAATTAACTTAGCCAAAAATGCCTCAGTGAGCTATTCTGGTTCAGCAAAAACTAGCTGAATGTTTGACTGTGGTAGATGCAGGAAGGCTCAAATGAGAAGAGGGTGCATTCGTCTTGCCTGTACTACCCACCACTGACAACTCCCCTGTCACTGTGGCTTCAGTTTCCTGTCCCTGGGGCAGAGCCTGCTGCTGGCTCAGCACAGCCAAGTGATGTTCAAACAGAAGTGCCGTGACTTTGTAGGATATTTGGAATATTTATCTACTGCAACAGTGTTGGTTGTTTAATAGCAAATAAATAACACAATAAATTCTATCCTAGAAACCCGTCATTGACTGCATGTCAGAAGATGGCTACAAGCTGGATAAAGTACGAGGTGAAATTAAATTTCATAATGTAACATTTCATTATCCCTCCAGACCAGATGTAAAGGTAATTATTCATCATTCATTCTAAGAACGCAATTACTGTAAACAATCAAAATACCCTGGTTCTGCCAGCAATTTCTAGATTTTCAGTAGAGTTTGTTTTCTAGAATCCCAGATGCTCTGTTTAAAAGTAGACTAATTAATTCTTCTGTTAAAGGGTTCTTCTACTTGCCATTCTGCTTATTTTACCATTCTGACATATCCTTTGCCATACATATTCCTTGCTGCTGAACATAAACTTGTAGTAATTTCAGACAAAATCACCTGCATGCAGCTTTTCTTACAATCGGTTATGCACTTGTATCAACGTGTGCTAGAATAGGACACAAAGTAATAAGCTGAATGGTGCAGGAGATTTAATAAAACTCTTCCATTACCCTGGGGGTGTGTCATGTGACCCACTAAAATGCTAGGAAAAGGTATGGGAGCACTGACTGTATACCCCATTATTTCACTACTACTGTGTTTGAATTAACAAATTTTCCTTGGAAAAGCATATT
The DNA here is from genome assembly GCA_013399365.1 of Pampusana beccarii. Taxonomy (NCBI): domain Eukaryota; kingdom Metazoa; phylum Chordata; class Aves; order Columbiformes; family Columbidae; genus Pampusana; species Pampusana beccarii. The sequence continues at coordinate 404,032 of VWYH01009165.1, forward strand.
GTTGGCCAAGCGAATGAGTGCTATTTCTTCTAAAGACAAAGGAATATGGAGCATCAGATTTTTCTACCTAATTTCACTGTTACATTCTTAATATTTGTGCTTTAACAGTCATTTATAATACATGCACAGTGTTCTTTAAAGAGGATTTATTGCCAAGTTCTCCAATGGTGTTAACTTGACTAATTCTTGATGATGAAGAACAGGAAGAAACAAAGATCAAAATCTGCCTGTCCACCATGGAAAACAGTGCTCTGTGTTAATAAACTGTTCAAACAACGTAAAATATTTGGGTTTCTTTTTCCTCTTCATAATATTTTGCTGAATTTCATGAAATTACTTTGAACCTTCCTTTTAAGATACAGAATATACCTGCTTGGTTGGATGACTGTGAGAGAATTTGAATGGATAGATGCTGTTTCTNGAAATATCCTCTTTTACATTTCAGGGGACTGCTGAACAGTCTTATAAAAATAATTATGTGAAACAGAAAAACTGTTAGGAGAAAATAAAAACTCAGTGCTAACTTTGAGTAAAAACTTTACCTATAGATACGATAATTCAGGAGTGACAAATCATTTTCCATTCTGGAAAACACAGTATTGAACATTAAACCTGCCTGGACACATTCCTGTGCAACCTACTCTAGGTGTACCTGCTTTAGCAGGTGGGTTGGACTAGGTGATCTCCAGAGGTCCCTTCCAACCCCAACCATTCTGTGATTCTGTGATTATCCTATAATATTGCCCTGGTATATGCAATTATAATTTAATAATGAATGGGCTAAGAATATAAATTACATCTATTAACAGCCTCATTCCGTTTGCATGATCCTAGTTGGNAGAATTTGAATGGATAGATGCTGTTTCTCTTTTTTTTTTTTTTTACCTCTCCAGATTTTGGATAACCTTAATATGGTTATTAAAGCAGGGGAGACAACAGCTTTTGTTGGATCTAGTGGAGCAGGAAAAAGTACAACGATACAGCTTATTCAGCGTTTCTATGACCCCACTGATGGCATGGTGAGTGTACCAGCCTAGAATGTGCTTCTCTAGCCTTAGGGACTTGACAGAATGACATGGTTTCTTCTCCAGGATGGGAAGGAAGACTGCTAACATTTTATTTTTTANTATAATATTGCCCTGGTATATGCAATTATAATTTAATAATGAATGGGCTAAGAATATAAATTACATCTATTAACAGCCTCATTCCGTTTGCATGATCCTAGTTGACATAAATCACATACATGGTGATCTGTATTTGAATGTATAAAAGACAAAGAACCAATTCATTGTAAACATATAATCATAATTTTGATGGTTACTTTCCACCTGGTTTTACTTCTGAGGCCAAGCAAAAAGAGGTATTGAGAAACTAAATCAAAGAGCACAACACCTAGGCCCAAGAATGAGCACACACTGCTGCCACTGCGTTGTATTCTTTTATGTCTGAAAGCTGTTTTTTACACTGATCATGCAAACACAGTATCACAGGCCTTTCATTTCCATTGTGTCTTTCTTTGTCTCTGAACTGTAAGGGATAATGTCCCTGACTTTTTTTTTGTCCGTGTTTTAATTTGCTTCTGTAGATTACCCTGGATGGCCATGACATTCGTTCCCTCAATATCCAGTGGCTGCGCTCACAGATTGGTATTGTTGAGCAAGAGCCAGTGCTGTTTGCCACCACGATTGCAGAGAACATTCGTTATGGTCGGGATGAGGCCACCATGGAAGACATAATAAAAGCAGCCAAACAGGCCAATGCTTACAATTTCATCATGGATTTGCCGCAGGTACGCTGAACCTTGTAAAATGTTTGGCAGAATTTGACAGAAAACTAGGGAATCCTTTTGTCCCTCCCTCCATGCAGCCATTTGTGTTCAGGTGGAAAGACAGAAGATTGATACAGATAGTAGGCAGCAACCTTTCCTTTGACTAAAGTTAATTAGGTCTTACTATGTATATGTCACCAAGTTAAAACAAACAAACAAAACAACCTAAACAAAACAAACCCCCACAAACCGAGAAGAATTAGTTCTTCAGGAATCATATGCACAACATCCAATATCATGGTAAAAATCATAACATGATTTTTAAATATGTATTTTTCGTGCTATGGAGATGTGTTTCTGCTCAGGCCAAAAGCTATTCAGAGCCCAGACTCTCAGTAGCCAGCATATGGTTTTGAGCAGTCTGTACTGATCCTCACAACCTCCTTTCCTTCTACGAGCTCTGTGAGTTACCTGGAGGTTCCCTCTTCCCTGGTTCCTTCCCTTAGGATGGCAGGGCTTTGATCAGTCCTATGTTATCCTCCTTACAAAGCCCACATTTCATAGTACTGGGCTGTTTACTTTTCTAGAATGTTATTTTGCCAAATAGCTTCTCAAAGGGATAAGTTACAGCAGTGAATCTGATTGACAGGTTTCAAGTACCATTAACTAATGTCAGTGTGTACTTTTTATCCTCCATCTATGCACTTCCAGGCTTCCAGGAAACGATTCATAGAAAGACTGTATAAATGCCCCTCTTTATTTCCTGGAACTAAACAAGATTTGGCTTTAGGCGAATATAATTATCCTGGCTCTTGAGATGCTAGGCTGTATGTGTTGTCTACCTGAACCCAATGCCACCAGAGTACGGTGTCCCTGAGTCACAGACACAGTGTTCATGGGTCGCAGGCCATCAGCAGACAAGTCCAGCTCTGTGGAAAGTTTGCTGGCAAGTCATCTGATGGAGAATGGGCAGGTGTTTCCTCCCCATTACAGCTTTTGCTGATATAGTCATTTTGAGCCAAATCAGAACATTTCACCTTTTTATTAGTACATGCTTTTGGCTTGGGGTTGGAACCCCAGTTTAGGCAAAATGATGTTGTTCATTATGAAGTTATTTCATCAGCTCTCCTTTGAATCTGTTACACTAACAATTTTTTTTGTCTTTCAAAGATGGTACTTTTTAAAAGTCTACTCCCAGGACAAATCTGAGAGACATTTTACTAATGTCTTCACCAGAAGCATAACAGACCCTTTTGTTATTTGTTTAATTTTCATTTTTTTCCTTCACACAGCAATTTGACACTCACGTTGGAGAGGGTGGAAGCCAGATGAGTGGAGGTCAAAAACAGAGGATAGCTATTGCTCGAGCTCTTGTGCGAAACCCGAAAATCCTGCTACTGGATATGGCTACATCAGCACTTGATAATGAAAGTGAAGCAACTGTCCAAGAAGCGCTTCATGAGGTTTGCTATAGTATAGCATAAATAAGACTTAAAAGGGCAGAAATTATTTTTAATGCATTCTGTGGAGGGTCCTGCAGAATTGACACAAAGCAGTGAGAAGCTTTTTTTAATAGCTGTTTCATATGCGCAAGTAGAACCTTAGTATTATTGACAGTAAATAGATTTTTTTCTTATGCTGAGACATTAACAGAAATCCATAGCTCCCATTGCTCCTGTTGCTCAAAATGGAAGCTCATCTATGGGCTATGCATGGAGTTCAAGTCAGAGTCAGCTGAAACAACTAGAATGACTCCTGCTGATTTGACCGAACTTTAGATTACATAGTCCTGGTTCCAAGCATTTCTGTTTGCTGTGAATGGAGCTGTTGTTGTTCCCTGGCAGGCTCGCCTTGGCCGCACAGCAATCTCAATAGCTCACCGTCTGTCAGCCATCAAAGCTGCCGATGTCATCGTTGGGTTTGAGCATGGAAGGGCTGTGGAGAGAGGAACTCACGAGGAACTCTTGAAGAGGAAAGGGGTTTATTTCATGTTGGTGACCTTGCAAAGCAAAGGAGACACAGCACTTAGCAGAGAAGCAAAGGAAAGTAAGCATTTTGTTTTCTTTTATAAAATGACATGAAATTCCACAGAATGCAGATTTTTTTTTTTTTTAATGAGAACTAGTTGCTTCTTCTTTTTTTCTACCGCCTTTATGACTGAATTTTAACATTCATAGAAGTAACACACTGATAGCCCTGGCCAAAGTATTTTTCTGCATATGCACTTAATGACCTTCCTAATATAGATCTGCCCTGAAACATTAATTCTGACCTGCAGTACCTGTCACTTTATAGCTCCATTTAGTGCTGACAGTCTGGTCCTGCTGCATTTGAAATGCAAGCAAATTACAGAGTATGCTGAAACCACCATATTTGTTTTACTGGAGGCAGATTTGAATAAAAGCTTCTGGAAATAGAGGTGTAATAGAATGATCTATTGTATTTTTGTGGAGCATCATACCTTAGGTACAAATTTGTTAAGAGAGCAATTACAGTGCTAAAACAGGGAAACAGCCTTTAGCAGTCACATCAAAAGTGAGATGGTCCTTGGATTAATATTCAGTTAACTTCATCATGTCAAATACAAATATAAAACTTATGGTACATGTAGGTTGAGTAGAAAGGTTGTATCACGTTCCTTACTTTCTACAAAGAATTTCAGTTATGACTTGGAGATACTGCACTTTTTTGCAGAGCCACAGTGGACTTAGATTGTATGCAGTTTTAGCACAAACTGAAGAGCTCTATATGCTATATTTTACAGCAGCAGAAAATAATGTGGTTGAGCCAAATCTTGAGAAAGTCCAGTCATTCAGCAGAGGAAGCTATCGGGCCAGTTTGCGGTGAGTCTTAAAAATGATTGTAAATCTCAATATGTTTCCAGATCTCTATACTTCATCCCACTATTCCAAAATCCCAGTAGTGCTAATGAATCACTTCTCTGTATGTTGCATGAAAGAGAGTGGAAGGGCTGCAAGCATTTTACGAAGACAGCGCTCACTTGGAAAGAAATAGTGTGGCTAATATGTTACTGATTGAAGGCTCATGGATAAATAGCAAGACTCTTAATTTTACTCCGCTTTCCATCCATAGTGTCTTCTCTCTAATTCTGGTTCTACTGTGTTAATGTTCCATTCTTAATATTACTACCATACAGCCATGTATTTGTATTAACTAATGCACTTTCAGTCTAGTCACTTGAAGAATGACTTACTGTGCAATTGCTGGAGAAATCAATGCAGTGTACACGGACATTTAATTATGTTTTATACTTGATGAAAGCATTTTACAAGCCAGACTGTCTTGTAGCTAGACACTTATTTCTTTCAGGCAAGCTCATGTCAGACATGCAAGTGAATACATGTCTCCTACATTACAGGGTTAGGTTTTGTCAGGGATAGTGGTGGATTGTTTCAGTATCCTGTTTTGCTGGACTGAATTACTTCATAGTGATAATGGTGAATTGACCTGCTGTCTTAACAGTTTGTGCAAATATAGTAGGATACACCAGAATTTTGCTTAACAAATACACAGTGCAGGGTACATATAAGACAACATCTGAGTGGTGTGGGTGCAATATGATTTTGAAAAGTATTTGTCCTTGTTGTGGGATATTATCTTCTCAAGAAGCTGAGAGAACATACAAAAAGAACAAAAAGGTCTGTGGGATTCTTGCGATTTGTTTCAGTAAATGCTGATTTAATTCATATGAAAACTGCACCTGCTTTGGAAGCAAATATTGTGTTATTGAGCTGTGAAGAACAGACCGTTTCTGTCCTCTTTACAGAGCTTCACTTCGGCAGCGCTCCAGATCTCAGCTCTCTAATGTGTTCCCTGACCCTCCATTATCCGTGGCAGGTGATAATGCAGAGTCTATGTATCTGATGCCTTCTTATGGAGAAGATGATGAACAGGCAAAAGAGGTCAGGTCCAATAGTTTGTTATTCAGTTTTCAGCCAAACAAGTTATGTTACTTGGTAATGATAACCTGTAGATACGTGCCTCTGTTATAGTTGTTGTGGGCAGATACATCGTCTTGGATCAATCCTTTGCTTGAACTTATACTGTTGGAAAACAGTATACACAATACTTAAGGTCCATAATCAAAAGGCTTTTCTTTTGCGGCTTGGCCCAATTGGCAAATGATTTGGTGGCAGAAGAATTTATGTTATTGTAGGTTCAACTGGTAAAAATAAGAGGTTTGTGGTACGTGTGGAACTGTAAATCTTATGTTGCTATATACTTATAAAAAAAGAAAGCAAATGACTAGAAGTATAGGAAAAAAGGAAAAGAGAGAAAGATTTCACAATCATTATGGCTCTGCTTTATGTATGATGGGGTTTGTAGTCTCCGATCCAGTGATGTGCGGCGTCCTCTTGTGTCTTGTTCAGTTCACGTGGTAAGATTGGTGGGCAGAGTGGTCCTCAGGATGGTGGGTGCGTACCATCAGTGCTTGCACAAGGTGGGCCTTTATAGTCCTCCTAATTGCCTACTTGCATAATCTTTGGTCTTTTGTGCAGGTGTTACTGGGGGAGTGACTGCAAAAGACAGAAAAGTCCTGAAGGGTCTCAGGCCATCTTGAAGGGTCTCAGCTTTTCCCTTAGTGTCATGCTGGGCTGTGGAGGCGGTAGTTGGGGGATGGTTAAGGGAGAGGGGCCATAGGCCCGAGGGAGTGTTGGCCTCAGCAGTTAACCAGTGCTAAGCAAAAATGTTTTGCAAGGACAGAGTGACCTTGTCAGCAGATAATGTAACAAGAAAGAAACTGTGGTATGCGGGAGAAGGCTTGTTGGGAAGTTCAGAGACTTTCCAAAGAGGAGGGGTTGACCTATATGGGGATGGCCAATGGCAAGCTGTTTTTTAATATGTATGAGCCTAATTGTATGACTTATAAATGTAGCCTTGTTACGGATAATAAACGAGCTTTGCTGATAACACTCATATTGAGCGTGCATTGTCTCCCGCCGTTCCGACACTGGGCCTATCAGAAGACAGAGCTACGTGCTCTCCAACAGGTCTCCCACCTCCTGTATCAGCCAGCTGGCCTTGGTCTGTGGCTTGTTAGCTTGTCATTGATATGTAAATCACAATCCATCTTATCACAAATGTCCCACCTCCTGTTACTAAGGATGTCCCATCGCCTGTGGCTGGATGAACTGGTTTTGCCACAGTGTTTGAGCAATTATACTTTTCAGTCTCTGACAAATGTCTATTTTGTCTGGGCATTTCTAGCCATATGAACTGAGAGAGATGAGCAGGGCTCAGCATATTGTGTGTTACCAAAATTACGCACAAATTAAACTGCAGGACAAGTTATAATTTGATGATGAATATTCTGCTCTTCCTGGGAATAATTATGGGAACTCAGCATATAGTCTGAGGATGTTTCACAGAAAGGAGGTGTAATTAGCATGTATAAAGCCTGACTCCAACTACCACTCTGAGACCTCCCTTGTTTTAATTATATAGCATACCTGCTAATTTGATGCAGAGTCTGATCACTGTGTTCACCCACGATACTTTAAAATAATATTTAAGAAGATTCCATGAGTGACACAAAAAGATGCTTGTGAGGAAGATGTTGCATCACACCTCATCTGGAGGCAGCAAAAAGAGAACAGCTTGAGTTTCAGTGGCAGAAAATCTGAAATGGGTCGTAATTAACCTCTTAAGTTAGAAGAAGTAGAGCTGCACAAGGCATGAATATCTCTCTTTTTCTCCAAGGACAGTAAAGGTAATAATTTATGTAACCCTCTTGTGACTCCCTACCCCCACAAGAGCTCCAGACAGCAGCCAAGACCCATCACTGCCCCTTCCTGTATAAAACTAGAGCAGCTGTTTGGGCCCTAGATGGCCATTTCACAGATTATTCAATTTAACTCACTGTCCAAGGGAGAACATCACTGGGAGACTGCATTTGTTTCATAAATCCAACTTTTTTTTTTTTTTTTTTTTCAGGAATCCACTGTTGTGGAGGAAGATGTCAAGCCTGTACCATTTACCAGAATTTTGAAGTACAATGCCTCCGAATGGCCATACATGGTGCTTGGATCTCTGGCAGCAGCTGTAAATGGAGCCGTCAGTCCACTCTATGCTTTGTTATTCAGTCAGATTCTTGGGGTATGTTACGCTAACATTTTCAAGTGTATTTTAGCTCTGAAGCAGAGGGGAGTGAATGTATGATGCAGAGCTTGACATGTTTTGAGGAAATCTTTAGATCTCATCAAGTAAATGTGATTAGCCTTCTTGCCTGTAAAAAATTATTCAGTAGACATATTTATATCACTGTCATCACACTATCATTTGAGCTCTTGAAGGAGTAGGTTTGTTAGCATTGTCATTTCTTCTTCAGTATCTCTCTTGTCACTTTCCAGGAACTGCTGGGAGTGGGTCTCTATAGATGCATATGGTTTATTTTAGATGAGTCAAGATGTACATTGTGCAGGTACAGTGGAGAGGGAGACACGCAGAGGTCCTTCCCTGCACAATTTTATTCCGCAGACTTGGCCAAACTTTTGAGAAAGCTTTGGATCAGAGGCAAAAAATACTTCACTTCTGTGTTCATAAATTTCAAGCAGCTCTTTGCTGCCTGCTCCCTGCAGAATGCCTTGGGAGAGGTAGATAATTGTATCAGAGTTCAAAGACGCCAGAGGAAAGTAGACTTGCATCAACAAGTTTGGAAGACAAGCAGAAAACAGGAATACGCTTTAAACCTTGGCATTTACTAAAGTATGCATGGCCATCAAAATCCACAGCCTCACTTGAAACTTTTCAAGAGTTCAACCATGGTGTTTTTTTCATTCCAAAACTTCCCATAATAGAAAGAGGATTCATCCCGTTTTGTAAAACAGCTTTTTGACGAAACATCTGCCAAGTTAGTGGGAAATGGGTGGGCTGCTTGAAGAAATTCAGCACTGCTCTAATGCCTAAGAAAGTGCCCTAAATGTTCAGAGTTAGGAGGTTAGAGAAAACCTCTCTATTGATGCTGTTCTTATTGGGTAAAGTAATGACACATTTACTGGGAAGAAAATGGGAATGCCACTATCGCTTTATGGTTTGGGTACCCACCTGAGATAGGATAAAACTTGTTTTGTGATTCCCACTTGTTTAGGTCATTGTAGGTACATATATGTGTAACAAAGAATATATGACCTAAAGGGCAGAAACTCTTCCGGAAGCTGGAGGTCCAAAACCTTTCAGGCAGGAAAGACTGACTGACTGAATGCCCCAGCACCTGGGCTATTGATTAGAAAAGAATTGAGAAAATGCTCCTAATAGCAGTGCCAGCAACCTGTCAAAGGAAAACTTGACTTTTTGCTGTTTGTTTTTTTTTTTGAGGGGTGGGTGTTTCGCCTTAGACATTTCTGTCTGGGAAGTTACTCAAGACTTTGAATCACATTTACTTGCAGCTTGATGTTTGCTAGCCAAGATCCAGGGAGGGGCAGAGCAAAAGACATTCCAGTCCCTGTTGATTCACTTAGTGACTCCTGGCCAATGTGCTCAGCCTTCTAGCCGTAGGTATGCTACCTCCGAACACTTTTTGTGTGTTTAAACCTCGTGCAAGGACTGTGGCTTTCACTAGACAACAGGTGAGACGCTGCTAGATGCATTCCGCAGTGAATCTAACCTTTGATTCCCTTTGAGAGAGGTTTTCTAGACACTGGGAGATCTGGGGCTGATGTCATCCTGCAAGATGCTAAATGCCTTCATTGCCAAGGATTAATCCCTTCTCTGAACATTTCCGTCCGTCAAAGGAGAGAGGTTGCAAGAAGAAAACAAACCATAAAGAACATGAGCAAAGTCCAACATCTGTGTTTCATTATTCATAAATTTAAAACATTTCTGCCTGGTGCCAAGGCAGGCAGGCAGATGGAATATGCATCTGCTCTCCAAGCTGTCTGAATATCTGTGATGATGTTGTGACAGACATGTAGGCTTGTACTTTGGGAACAATATGCTGGGGAAGTGAGGGGAAAAATCCCCACAGCTATGAAATGAAGGGATAAATTTAGCAAACTCTGCCTTGAAGGTTCTCAGAAATTAATCCTAAAAAGTGAGTAAAGAGCTGGATAATACTGCGTATGTCCTCTGATCAGTTCAGATCAGAAGTGTACCTTTGGAACAAACTTCTCAGTAGTTTCTTCTTATTGTGCTTTGGTTCCCACTGTGGAACTGTCTCAGAGTATGGGAAATGGTTCCTTTCGAGTGAAACTTAACTGCAAGATGTGCTCCCACTGCTCTTGGGCATATAGCCCATGGCCCCAGATAAAAGATAGTCCATGCTAAAACTGTTGAAACTCGTATAATCTGAACATGGACACCTCAGGAACAACTCTTTCCTTTCATAGACCTCATGCTATTGTCCATGCTACATGCTACTGTAATCAATGTTATTCTTTAAAGTCAACAACATAGGTGAAATACACAGTTGAGCATGTTAGGATAGCTGCAGAATGGGATAGTTCCATTTTACAGGACAAATTTGCAAGGGGAAAAAACCCCTTTGTTTGCAATACAGAGATCTCTTCTTTTTATTGAAACGTACCTAGTGATTTTTTTTGGTAAAAAAGATTAATCTGAGAAAGTAATATGCTTTGGTACTGGTAAGACAGCATGGCATTGGAACAGCTCTTAGATTGAAACTCTAAGTGCCGTTTTGATACTATTGTTTTGGATTTTGTAGGATTTGTTTTGTTACCAAGGTACTGATTTACAAAGTTAAAATACTTGAAGTGGAATTCCCACTAGAGAACAGCTATTTCTTTTTCTCAGATTCATGCTCTAATTCTTCCCTGTTACTTTGATGCATAGCTCACTTTAAAATGCAAATAGCTTGGGTTGAGCTTGTAAGACTTAGTACTTCAGCTTATTTTTGTGGAGTTTTTGTGTTTTGCAGCTGTAATTAAAATTCCTTCTTCTCTTTTTACTGTTAAATACTTACGTAGAAGAATTTAAGGTGATTTTGATGTAAGTCAAATGCACAGGTTGTTTTTAATAGCGCCTTACAGACAACAGGTTGAGAGATTAGTCAATTTATAGTAATTTTTACTTGTGAAATCCAGTTAGAATTAATTTGAGGTTAGTGGAGAAATACAAACATGAGCTGTGGCTTACACCTGAAAGCAGCAGAAGTAGTTTAACAGCTTCAGGTAGGTTAACTGACCTACATATGAACTGCTCTGACTGAAAGGAATTGCTAAGGGATGGCTACTTAGATGTGGACCTCTACTTCAGCAGCAGCAAGTAATGCTGGCACGTGTTGAAGAAGAGCAGATACTAAGACCAAGCGATAAAAGGCAATAAGGCCATGGAGACAGGAGGGGGGGAAGGGCTCTACTTGAGGCATTAATGCTTTTTCTCAAAGACCCAGCAGTAAGCGAACAGCTTGTATCCACACACCTTCAGTAAAAGACCATAGGTTTCTCCTGAATCCTACTCACAGAAATGATAATCTGTTAGTGCTGTGCAAGGAAAGTCATGCTAGGGTATAATTGTTTACACAGACTTCATTTTTTATGGCCCAATAAAGTTGCAATTGTCATAGATTAGAGAGGAAGTGAGGGAGCTGCTGTACTGTTGCTTTGCTGCTAGGCTGTTTTTTCATTACTATTTGCTGGTTATCACACTGGATCTTGTTTAGAGCAGGGGATGACTGGTTAGTTGTATTATAAATACGGATGGGCAACAAGTAGTAGCAGTATGTGGAGATACCAAGTATAATAAACCTATTGTTTAACAGGAGTAAAAAGCATTATGTTGTACCCAGGCTCACTTTAGGAAAAATAAGGAACCAGCTCTTTGCAAGGGGTGAGGGAGAGCTCTGTGTCCTGGCTGTGGCTCTAGGGTGGGCTTCTGCACCTGGCAATAGGGAGTCATGAGTAAACTTCACAGGCAGCGAAACTGACACTTCTAACATGATGCCACCTATTTTTTTTTTTCAAAGACCTTCTCCATTCTTGATGAAGAAGAACAAAGAATGCAGATCAATGGTGTCTGCCTGCTCTTTGTCCTTGTTGGAATTCTTTCGTTTTTCACACAGTTTTTACAGGTAATAGCAGTCCAATATGGGTACATTTTGTTTCTCATCCCTTGTTCTGTGCATATCTCTTTCTGTGCATTATCTGTATTTATTCTTATGCACCCCAGGGATACACCTTTGCCAAGTCTGGTGAGCTGCTTACAAGACGGTTACGGAAAATCGGTTTCCAGGCCATGCTGGGGCAAGACATTGGGTGGTTCGATGACCGGAAGAACAGCCCTGGTGCTTTGACTACAAGACTTGCAACAGATGCCTCACAGGTCCAAGGGGTAAGACCTGGTAGCTTAAGAATTGTTTTACTATAAGCACTGATTGAAGGCCTATTTCGGCACATTGTCACGGAAATTAGCTAGCATGCAACCAGCGCAAATAGGGTCACCATTTATTGCCCATCATTCCTGCCTTTATTACCAGAAAAATATCACAAAAATCAATAAAAAAACAACCATTAGTGGAACGCAAGGGAGCATCCAGTGCAAAAGTTTAAATTTCTTTTTTTTCTGGAGATTATTTAGCTTTTTTCCACAATGCTTAACTGTTTAGTTCAAAAACATCAGACTACTATTTTAGCAACATTCCTCACTAATCCTGTTTTCAAGTTTTCATCATGGTATTTTGCTTGTTGTGACATTTTTATTTAAACTGACAGTCTACTTGAAGAAAGAGTTTACAGTACTGGCTGGTGCTCTGGCCAGGGAATTATGCAGCCAATTTTAGTGTGACCTACTATTTGGGAAAGTGAACCACTAACTCCATGTGTTGTGTTCTTTAGTGGATGAGAGGTAAATTATGCTGAGCTATAAAAGGTACCTACCTATCTGAATTGATGCTTTGGTAGGAGTGAGTCAGATGCCATTTTACTTGGCTCTAACGCAAGCAATTTTCTAGAAGCAAAGAAGGAAACATACAGATTTCTTTGTTACAAAAATTGTCCTGTTTCAACTTGACTGAAGATGGTGGTTTAGTTTTTAAAAAGTATTAGTTGAAGTTTTAAGAATTTAAAAGACAAATGGGAGAAGAGGCTCCCAAAACCCCTGTCAGCAGCAATTTCTACAGAATCAGAGAAAGCAGCTACAAACCTCTCCAGCCCTTTCAGGCACTTACAGGGTATATTGTAATTGAAATAAACAAACTTGTAAACCACTGACCGAACCATTTAATAGCCTCCCAAGACACACCTGTTTTCTAAGCATGTGTAGAGCAGTGGGGCACAGCCATTCCACCCACAGCTCTGGGGAAACACCAGAGCTACCTGAGCAGCAATGTCCTCCACCCTTCACTGCCTGACACAGAGCGCAGCCAACTGCTGCTACTGCAGAGCGACCTGAGGTGAGAAGATGCAGGCGAGTGTCCGGGCTCTAAAAATGTCTGTATCTGCACAGAAGTAAGATGTGGAATCTTGGAGTGTGTGGGGGCTGTTAGAGCTGCAGGATCCCGTTAAGAACAACCCCATGGCTGCTTTGTTGGGTTGCAGATCTGGGAGGTGCACCTTCCACCCTGGCCACCCCTGAGCACTTCACACTGTCACTGCAGGTCAGAGCAGGAGCAGATGATGAGCATTTTGTGCTGCAGGGTCACATCCTATGAATGAATTTGACTGAAAATGATCAAGGATAGCAAATGTATTTTTTTTTTCTAATGCATAGCAACCTAGTTCCTATCCAGGGCTGCTGTTTACTGCCATGAAAGGAAATAACTTTTGAGTAAATAAATCAAGTTTATAACAAAGAACAGTGTTCTTGAAGTACATATGAAAAGATGAATGCATTCAATAAAGGTGATGTCAAAGGCATATTTAAAACTCTTCCTTAATCATAGAATCACAGAATCATTTTGGTTGGAAGAGACACTCAGGATCACCGAGTCCAACCATAACCTAACTCTAGCACTAAACCATGTTCCTAAGAACCTTGTCTAAATGCTTTTTAAACACCTCCAGGGATGGTGACTCCACCACTTCCCTGGGCAGCCTGTTCCAGTGCCTGACAACCCTTTCCGTGAAGAATTTTTTCCTAATATCCAATCTAAACCTCCNTGTTGTTAAGATGCAAAAGGGTTCTGTTTATTATTTAAATCTAGATGGATAAATGTAGGGGCTCAACTGAGTATTCAGATGAGTGATTCCCCAGGGAACCAATGTAAAGAGATTATCTTTCTCACAATTGTTAGAAACAATTTTCTAAGTTCACAATGGAAAGTTGTGTGGATAAAAGGAATATTGGACATTTGCAGTCCTCTTGATACAAGTAATTGGAAATAGTATTTCCAAACTGGCTAAATTCCAGCCCCTGGTACCTTATGATATTTTAATTAAATTTTCCTATAAAACTTTAGGAAATTCTAAATTATATTAAAGATTATTGAAGTTACTATTGGAGTACAAGTCAATCATCTCTGTTTCTTTTCTTTGAAGGCAACTGGATCACAGATAGGAATGATTGTCAATTCCTTTACCAACATTGGGGTGGCCATGATCATTGCTTTCTACTTCAGCTGGAAACTCACTTTAGTTATACTGTGTTTCTTGCCGTTTTTGGCCTTGTCTGGAGGTGTGCAGGCTAAAATGCTGACAGGATTCGCCTCTCAGGACAAGAAAGCGCTGGAAGCTACTGGACGGGTAATGTTATTTAAAAACTAATTTATATTTGCAGTCATGGGTAGTTGAAAAATTGGGCATTTGGGACCATCTGTAATTCAAATGTGATGAAACTGGCAATGTTTTGCAAATAAGTTTTAATATTTCAACTTGTCAGACCATTGAAACACCATTGGGAACTCCTGAACTGCAAAAGCACTTGCTGCATGGAGTGTGACTGACTTTGCAAAAGTTACTGGGGCTAATTGGTAGGCACAGATCTCTCAGTAGTCCATTTCACCTTTGTCAGGTTTTATTTAAATACTGACTTGTTGATGCCCTGTGATCATGCTGTGATACTTGTTCACTTAAAAATCCTCACACTTGAGAATTCAGCACTGAACCACAGATCAGCACGTGGATTTTAGAGAAAGCAGAATTGTTCCTTCAGTGGGTCCTACTGGCTTACCAGCTTCTCCATCAGTGTGTGCTACAAGATCACAGGCATAACTTTATTTTTATGCATGGATTTTAAGGATCAAAATTCTGTCAATTCTCATTTCTCAGCTAGTATATATATATATATGTATGTGTATATATATATATATATATTTTTTTTTTTTTTTAATTTTAGATAAATATTTACTCTTTTTTTTTTAT
>VWYH01009165.1:419107-617799 GCA_013399365.1 Pampusana beccarii
TTTAAATTCAGGTAAGCATTAACCCCTTTTCTGTTAGTTTCTAGCAGGAGACACAGCACCTTCTCATAATTCTTTAAATTTTGCTCTGTGGTGAAAATACACATGATATTAAACCAACCAGCATGGGACTTGAGGAAGGAATTCCCTTTCCTTGGAAAGAATGTGTCCTGTGTTTGGTGACCCCTGGCTAAAGCCTCCTCCTTGTTACTCCAGCTCCACTCTCACGGTTAGCAGCCAAACAAAGAGAAGGTGGGGACACCAGAGAAAGGAATGTCATTGTCTGACAAGTTCACTCCTATGCAGGGCTGCTGCCTTTCAAACACTCAAATTCCTTTGATTTCAGTTCTGGGTCACTAAGTTCTGGCACATGATCCAGAGCCTGACCCTTTTAAAACATACCTGGTTCAAATGTGTGGAAACTGAACAGCTCCAGAAACATGGGGGATTCAGAAAACAGGCAACATGAGGAAGACTGCCACAGGTTACCCTGCTCAGAGTCATGCCTGAGCCTTCTCCCCTGCTTTAGGCTGCCATATTGCTAGCATCAGAAACAAGTAATCTCTGCAGTCCTCTCAAAACCTCCACTTTCCCTTCTGCAGAGATACTTCAGCCCATACTAAAATGATTCTTGCAGACTTACCACTCCTCCCAATCCTTCTCCTTCCTGCATTAAAGTCCTGCCCCCTATAGGTCTTACCCATCCCACCTTCTACCCTGCCCCATCTGAACCTTCCCTCCACCCATCTGAGCTCTCAACCAACTACTTTCAGCCTCCTCTTGACCTTTATCAGTGCAGCAAACACAGGGACCAGAGCCCTTTGCCCTGTTTCACCCTCATCTTCTGGCTGTTTCCTTCCCCTCGCCTGCGGCAGCCGCCTCAGCCCACCACCCCGCGCCCAGCTCCTCCAGAAGCAGCAAATCTTCAGCTCCCAAGTCCCGTTTCTGGGTGTGACTTGAAGCGTGTAATGAATGGGGACACGGAACTTAAAACAACATTTTGACTACCTATACATGCAGGCTTCTGGAAATTACTTTTTCTAAAGGCACAAAAGGTATTATGTGAATTAATATCACTTGACTTTGGTACCACTAATCAAACAAATACATTTATGGGCCACTGTTGCGTGCTGCTAGGAACAATCTTCAGTTCCAGAACCCAAGGAAGAATTAGGACCTGACCAATTGCCCACATTCAGAATAGTTTAACTATTTACAAAAAGTGATAAATCAAAATACTGTCTTGGAACTGACAAGTAGAAAAACTTCACTAATTACTCAAGGCATCAGCTTTTATTCAACAGAATGCCCTAGGGGTTGGGATGAAAAGGGCACTCAGTGCTTTAGCAGTTTTGGCAATGACTGATTATGTCTGGTGTTATTTTCTAATCTATTTACCAGCACTGCATCCAAATGCTAAACACTCTGAGTTCTTCCACAGGGATTGCTCATCAGCCACACTAAACATGGAAAAGAACAGTCCGAACAATCCCATTCACAGCACCTACTTATCTGCTCCTTTGTGTTTTATGACAATGCAAGAGATTTGACTCTTAGTTTTGGCCAGGGAAAAAACCCTGAAATTGGAAGGAATATTTTAAACAATTTATATTCAGATCTCTTTCTCCATGCTGAGAACATTCATGAGCCATATGAGTATTGCTTCCCAAAGGAAAATGTCACACTGTGAAGCTACTGTCAAGGTCCAGGCAATTAAAACCAATTTCTTAATAAAATTACTTGAGATAAGTACGATGCAATTAGGATCAGTCATTTTACTTCTATAGATGAAACTCTAATACTATTTTTTGGGACAGAAACTCGAACTCTGACTGGCAACAAAACACGATGTAAAGCCTACCATTAATTAAGGCTCCAGAGAGGTTTCCAACTCAGAGAAAGATCACAGGGATTAACTCATACTTCCGTGTGTTGCATTTTTCTATGTACAAAGGCAAGCATTTGTTTATTCTTTGTCTATGTATAAAGGAAAAATCCTGGAAATGTATCACTCATATTAAAGGAGTCAAGATGTCACCCTCCATTTATATGTGCCATCTCATCAGGCTTTTTTTTTGGATATAAACAAGAGAAAGAGGGAGTGTGAGGAAACGTAGTAAATTCAAGTGGTTTTAACTTATGGAAGCATCCCTTCTCTTTTCCTGACTATTGGTATCAGTAAAACAAATAATTGAAATAAACATATTTAATTAATAAATGCATGCAATCAAGGAAATATAATAACAGTGTTCCTAAAGCCATTTTTGCTTTTGTGGACGTCCCATTTATTCACATTATGTGAAAGGAGTCACGAGTGAGAGCATGTACCTGATTTCCAAAGTGTCCTTACAGTATGTTGGCTGCAGGGGAGCAGACAGAGCATTGCTATGGAGGATATTAGTGGACAATTGCTTGTAGAAAGTTTCTCTTTAGGTTGGCTGATGTTTGGGTCAGTCTGTATCATATCTGAATTAATTCGTATGTTGGTACTCTGTGTTCATGAAAGAATCATGCATTTGTGAAAGAGCACATTCTTATTTTCCTTTTTGTTTTGTTGTTGTTTTTTTGTTTGGTTTGGTTTGGTTTGGTTTGGTTTCTCCTTCAGATTTCCAGTGAAGCCCTCTCTAACATCAGGACTGTAGCTGGGATCGGGAAAGAGAAGATGTTCATCAGCAATTTTGAGAAGAACTTGGTTATGCCCTATAGAGCCGCAATAAAAAAAGCACACGTTTACGGACTCTGCTTTGGCTTTGCCCAGAGCATCGTGTTCATCGCCAACGCTGTCTCGTACAGATACGGCGGGTTTCTGGTTAGCACTGAAGGCCTCCATTACAGCTTCGTGTTCAGGTGAGTCTGCCCCGCGCCAGGACCAGCCTGGTCTCGGTGCGGTGTGCAGGTTCCCCATGGCTTCCCAAGAATGACCGTGTCCCCCTTCCCGCAGGGTCATCTCTGCTATTGTGACCAGTGGAACTGCTTTGGGAAGAGCTTCTTCCTATACCCCAAACTATGCCAAAGCCAAAACATCCGCTGCACGCTTTTTTCAACTGGTCGACCGCCTTCCGAAAATCAGTGTTTACAGTGAAAAAGGAGAAAAATGGGTAAGAGTGGAGATGAGTAACTGGTGATGTTATGCAGCTCGATATAAGCATTGAAGTTGCACTAACGGTTTACCAGTTGATGAGGATCACTGTGTTACAGGAAGGTTGTACTGGTTGTATAATTTTATTTGTCTTTGCTCTTTTGGGAGAAGTGAGCCCTGTACTAGACAGCAAGAGTAACACCAAGCGTGGCCATCAGGAATGTGTCAGGGTAAAACTGTGAACGGGAGCAGGGCCAATCTGGCTGACTCAGAGCAGAATGCTTTTTCTTTCTGCTCTGCAGTTCGCACACAAACCTGCCTATCGCTGGCTCATAATGGAGGCTTTTTTCCATTCACATCAAAATGTTGGGGGTGTTCATGAGGAGGCGAATCATCTATGAGTCAGACAAAATGAAAATGCTCAAGTTTTGGTGAATTCTAAAGTCAGTCCCAGAAAATCCAAATAGTTTATAGTTCATTTGACTTATTTTTCCAGAATTAAAAAAAACCCTTGAAATAATTGTTACAAACTAAATACATTAAGTGTTTTGCTTCAGACCATGAAAATGAAGTCTCTTCATTCCCTTCAGAGTTTTGTAAAAGAGTTTTTTAAGAGTTCTGGGAATATTGACCTGAATTCATGTACATTTTTAATGCTGCAAAGTTTAAATTGTTTGGTGTTTTTTTTTTTTAAACACCAAATCTGGGGTTTTGCATATATATATATATATATAGACTATCAGCAAATTTACATTTACACAGTGTCCATATTAAAATACAAACCTTACCCACTTGCAAGGCAATCCTCTTCCTGATTGATGCCTCTGACCAGTGTGGTACAGGGAAGCATAAGCTGAGCAATAGTTCTATGACTAATGGCTTCATCTCTAGGACAGCTACTCCAGTATGGTTATTAATCCCACTTTCTAGACTAATTTCACAAGCGCTAATGTCACATTTTAAATAAGAGATGCAGGATTGGAATTTGAGGAAGAGTTGCTTTGTACTTTACAACTCAGTTTTGAGCTCAAGTTCACTGTAGTATCCTTCTCCTTTACTTTTTTTTCCCACCAGGAAGATTTCAAGGGGAGCATTGAATTTATTAACTGTAAATTCACATACCCTTCTCGGCCTGATATTCAAGTCCTGAAAGGCCTCTCTGTAGCCGTGAACCCTGGACAGACTTTGGCATTTGTTGGAAGCAGCGGCTGTGGTAAGAGCACCAGTGTCCAGCTTCTGGAGCGTTTCTATGACCCCGACCAAGGCCGTGTGGTAAGCAACGGAAATGTGGTTTGTGCGCTGTTGTTTTCAGCCATGCCACAAGGGCTGTTCGAGTGTGTCCTGCTGGGCAGCCCAGCAGCAGTGGCACATACATCTGCAGCTTGGGCCTTCAGCTCCTGCTGGAACAAATGTGGACTGTTCTGACAATTCCTGAATATCATCTCAGATGTATTCAGGCAGGAGCACAGTAGTCCGAGCCTCGGGTGTACCCTCATGCATTAGGTACACCCTAGGCATTCACCTTGGTAATTCCTGTACGAAACATATAATGTGGGGTGTACATTGTGGGAGCACAAGCAAAAATCAAGCCTGAATGGAGCAACAAGAAGTCTGAACATCCCTAAATATAAAGCTTCAAAATGCAGCATCTTTGCAGGTTGAATTTGTCTAGATTTAACTTCCAGTTATTCAATTACTGATAGTTTAAAAATCTTTTATGTCTTTTCCTCATGTAAATACTAAACCACCTACACTGATTTATCTTTCTTTGGAAAATGCGGTGATCATTATGCCAGGAAGGCAACAAACCATGTGCCTAACCTTAAACAAATAGTTCCCTTGGACTTAAAATTAAGCGAATGGTTTAGTGTTTGGCTGGATCACAGACATACCCAGAAAATACACATCACACACAAAGGAGTCAAATATCAGCAGATTCTTCAATTTAAAATCAGTTCTGTTTGCATTTTTAGTAATACGGCTAAATCATTTAGTTCTGCTATGAACTATTTGGCTTTTGCAGGCTGTTGTTTTGGAATGATGTTTCAAGTTTTCTCCTGTTTTCTGGTAGTTAATAGATGGACACGACACCAAGAAAATAAATGTACAGTTTCTTAGATCAAAAATTGGAATAGTTTCCCAGGAGCCTGTGCTATTTGACTGCAGCATCGCTGACAACATTAAATATGGCAGTAACACCAAAGAGGCAACGATGGAAAAAGTCATACAAGCAGCCCAGAAGGCTCAGCTGCACGATTTTGTCATGTCACTGCCTGATGTAAGTACCCGCGAGGCCTTGCTGTGGAACTCCAGATAGGCTGCTCCGTGTGCATTGCAGCCGGAGTTGCTCCAAACCCAATTAAAGTTGCTACACACGCGTGCCTTTTATTTACTTTTATAGCTATAACAGTAGGAACACACAGGCTGTCATGACCATTCCTTATCTTCTCGAGAGTTTGTGTGTGAGTTGCTACTGGATTTTTACGCAGTAGGCAAATATTTATAGAACGGAAATGAGCAGTTACAACTCTGAACTAGGAGAAAAGGGCAGATTTTTCAAAGCCACAGACAAGAAAGCAGCAGCAGCACAGTTCAGCAGTCAAAGCACGACACTCAGTCAGGAAATATAAATCCTGCTCCCAGCTGTAGGAAATTTGCCTTGTGACTGGGGCGTGATACTTACACAGAAATATTTGGAGCTGGCTGCCTATGTGCACTTAAGGAAGTATTTAAATGCACTGAAATAATACAAATGTATATCAGAACATAAAAGGTATGAATAGGATTTCAGCACCCAAACAAAATATTTGTCCAGAAAGGCCTTAAATCACTTTTAGCCTCTTCTCCCAAATTGCGGGTGGGGTGGGGTGTGTCGATTTATTTTCCCTCAGACAAATCAGCCAATATCTTGCTATCAAATTTTTCTTCCATGCCCAAGACTGTACTGCCTGCACCCTGTGCGTGGCAACGCGCGGCTCCGAAATATCCCCCAAATACGTGTATCACTCGATCAGTATTTCTGCATTGCCGGGTTGTTTAAGGCGGAGGCAGCCATGGTCAGTCCTCTTGCCTCTCTTCTCCTGCTCCTCCTTCAGGGTGTGAACTGCTGGGTTTGCTCACACCTGAATAACATCTTCCTTTTGCATGTTTTTCAGAAATACGAAACTAATGTTGGAGCTCAAGGATCCCAGCTGTCTCGTGGGCAAAAACAACGCATTGCTATAGCAAGGGCCATCATACGAGATCCTAAAATTTTATTACTGGATGAAGCTACATCTGCCTTAGACACAGAAAGTGAGAAGGTAAATGCACAGTGATAAGCAATAAGGGGAAGTTACTACAATGGCTGACAATGTACAACACCTTTGTCTGTTCTACAGAGACATCCCAACGTATTCCACTACATGACCACAACATTATTCACATTGTTAATTCAGCACTTATACCTTTAATGATCTTTTAGAAAGATCCAGGAAGCACAACTATAAAACCAGCAGCCAGCTACAGGGGCTCTTAGACTGCAGCACTTTTTC
Source organism: Pampusana beccarii (assembly GCA_013399365.1). NCBI lineage: Eukaryota > Metazoa > Chordata > Aves > Columbiformes > Columbidae > Pampusana > Pampusana beccarii. Next base: position 425,717 of record VWYH01009165.1, read on the forward strand.
AGAAATGTGCATACTAATTCCCTGGGTTTCAAAGCATCCAATGGGAATGTTTCATTAATACAGCTTCTGCACTTTAAAACGACAACAACAAAATCACCACAAACAAAGCAAACAAACAAACAAACCAACCAAAACAAAAAACATAAAACCATCAACCAAAGTGTATTCAAGCATATGAATGATGAGCCTGAATAGCCAATAAAAAACAGCAGGGAGGGGCCTAAGAACTTGGACAATAATTTGTGTAGCCTGGTTAAACTCAGAGATTAGAGAACTGGTGGAAATTTAACAGCATGTCCACGCTGAGCTGCCATTCAGCATGTCAGCTGAATAAAGCCCTTACTTAATTTCTGCTGCTGTCAATGTTTACCTGTCCATTCTTTGCGCTGCTAAGGAACTGAGTTCACGACCCAGCTCAGCACATAACCTTTGACTTAGCCTCATAGTCACTTGTACAAGTGTTGCACAATATGGTTAATAATCTGAAGCAATCAGTTGTCTGCAGTGCTGAGCCCCAGGTTGGTTTGCATGTTTTCACTCTGACACTTTGTCTGTTGCCTTCAGACTGTGCAGGCAGCGCTGGATAAGGCCAGAGAAGGGCGTACCTGTATCGTCATTGCCCACCGCTTGTCCACCATCCAGAACGCCGACATCATCGCTGTGATGTCTCAAGGACTCATCATTGAAAGGGGCACTCATGATGAACTCATGGCCATGGAAGGAGCTTATTATAAGCTCGTTACCACTGGAGCCCCAATTAGCTGAATTACTGTGATTCTAAATTTGAAAGATATATTTTCTGTAAGCAAATCCTCTGCGGTAGGTATATGTATGTTGGTACCCCATTGTGCTACAAAGTGTTCTACAATATTGTGAGTTCTGTGATACCCTAAATGTATGTAGTTTTCTGCATCAAGCAGAAAAAGGAAGAGAAAGCCTGAAAATGGGGAAGATCTTTGCTGGTGAGCTGGGGAAGTGCCAGCACCTGCAGTCAGCCTGCACAGTCCTGTCCTTCCTCAGCTAGCTCTGGTGTCCTGGAAACTGCTGCCTGTCTAGGTAAGCTGTATGAATAAAAAAACATTCTCAAGAACGATGCTGTGTATCTGAAGGGAGCCAATCTCTCCTGACGTTTGGTCTGCACAGGGTTACAAGAGTGCAGAGCACCCACCATTCCACCACCCCTCCCTCCCCGCTTCACACCACCCACGCCAGCCGTGCCCTGGGGGCGGCCGCACTGCCGCTGGGTGCAGCTACAGCACCAACACAGCAGTGTCTGAGCTGGGTGCACTGGAGCCCCTTCAACAGAACCATGAAGTACCTGCAGGGAAGGCAGCTCCACAGCAGTCAGGAAAGCAATTAAAAAGAGGAACAGAAGCTGGTGAGGATCATTTCCCCTGTGCTCACCACTGATCAAAGCTGTCAAATAGATTTTGAATAGGAATGATCACTTTAGTCAAATCAATGTAACATCCTACAGCAGGGATGTCAAACTTATTTTCAGCAGGGGCCACATCAAAGGGCCACTGTAATTTTAGGACTGTAAAAATGTACAAGTAGTTACATGGCAGAAGCTTGCACTTCTACCAGTTCTTTATAAGATCTACTGCATGTTTCTCTAAAATATGTTATTGTCTGCAGGACAACAGGACTCAGGATTTTTCTCTTTAGTGACTGGGATCTTGGAGACAAAGCAGATACACAGAAAGTCTAAATTACAGCTTCAAAATTGAAATCTTGATTTCTAATAATAGAGTTTTAACTGGAAAAGTCACTCTCCATGTCCAAAAATCCGCAGCTGGTGGTGTGGGGGTTTCACCCACTTTCTAACAAATAAGACCACAATGGAGTTTCTTCTAAAACTATGCAACAGTACCAACTGCTGAAACTTGCATAGAGCTGTAAGGGTGAAAACTTTATCAGGGTATATCCCTTAATTCCAGGCAGCAAAAACCAATTCCAACTTTTGTACAACTCCATTAATAGAATTACTTCAACAGACTGTTCTGAAACCAGGTGACACTGAAATGCAATTCTCCCAAGGAAGCCTGTGTTTTAATCTTTAACTAAAATGAAAAGGAAGCTGCATTGTTTGCCTTCTGTTTTAATCTTTTTAGCCTTGTTATGTTTCATAACAATAATTAGTTTGGCTGACTCAGGATAGAAACTACTGACAGTGACTATCAACAATCTATTGATATACCTATATGATATTTAATTTATATTATTATTTAAGGCCATGGAAAAACAATTACTCTTTATTAAAAACTCCAATTACTATGTGTACTTTTCCCATAATTCTTTTACCTAAAGGACACCACTTTTTTGGCCCAAATTATATCAATAAATTATATTTTTGACTGGCTCTTGCACTTCATGTCCTACCCTTCAGACAAGGGCAGGACTATCTTGCAGCAGGTAACAAGTATTTCTGTGTATTTAGATCATGTCTGTAACAAGGGCCTGCTGTGCAGGATGGAGCTGTTGAGGCCAATACAGCTACGCCAGCCCACAGGTGCAAAGGACCCGGCACAGGGTGCTGCTCCTGCTCTCCATCATAACACCATCCTGGTTTTAGGCAGCTGGTAACTATTGGGAGCAATGTAGGGGGACATATCCCTGTGTCACAAAGGCACTGACAGTGTAGACAAATAGCTACATTGGTCTTACACAGTCTCGGGTGCCATGTCTGTGTGCTGTTAACAACCAGTTGATGATAAAGCTTCAGCACCTGTGTGAAGGGATTAAAGTGAAGTGGAGCTACACGGTGTGTCTGGGCATGAGCAGCAAGCCTCGCTGGACTGCTTGGAGCAGAACTGGATGGGCCTTTCCTCTGCAGCTGCCCCACAGGTAAGAGCTCCCAGCTCTGGAGCCTGGTGACAAGAGCCCTGAGCAGACCCAAAGGTGTCTGCTTACATCTTTCAGAGCCAGCCCTGAGTTTTTAGTCTTGACAGAAGTAGCTGGGAATAACAGAGCATGAACTTGAACATAGGAGAAATCTTTGTCATAGCTGTCTTTGTTCTTCATTATCTAGTCCAATTAGCTTAGTAATTTTGCTTAAGGAGTCACAATTATAGAAGAGACTGGTTTCAGGCCAACTGCTGCAAGAAAAAAAATTCAGAGGACCATCAAAGAAGGTATTAGCAGATGCATAAAGCAGAATCCTCCACAGACTGTTTAAAACCAGATTATTAACTTTCTTAAGTCAAGGTAGACTTAGAAGGCTCTTAAATAAGGACACTTGTTTCAGATTGGCTTCTGCAATTTGTATCATGTTAATTCCAAAGGGCCACCTCGAACTATTCACCTCGTTTTCCGAATTAAAGAAGATTCTTTCCACTTCAGTTATCCCACAATTCATCGGAAGTCTAGAAGCAATATCATGTTTACGTCTTCTAAGTCTTACTGCTATCAGATCATACACACACAGCCCTCACAATGCATATTACAGCCTGATGCTGCTTGGGTACTAAGTATTGCGAGTTGGTATCAGCAAAATACTGCTTAAAGATAGTGCACCGAAAGGGAACAAAGTGCACCAAAAGGTGTTAAATAATGAATAAAAAAGGAAAGTACCTACCTTTGGCCATTTAGAGCATCCATTTTATGTAGCAAACATATATATAGCAAACATATATTTAACATATTAGTTGTGTGCTTTGGTAAACAAAGCTGACAATAGAAATGTGCAATGACTTAGTCTGCAGTCAAATTTTCATGATTTACACAACTACTAACAGTGATTCAGGCTTGAGTCGAGAGACTTAGACTAATTTACCTTTGCAATACAGGAGGAACATGAACAACATTATTGTGGTGATACGCTGAGATAATTTCATTATTGGCAACTTTCTTCATTTGCTTCTCTGTGTAGATGTGCAGAATCCAAAGATTTGTTACACCATATTTCTGCATTTTCAGCGTCAAACTGTAACCTGTATCATTCACGATTTATGTGACCACTTTCAAAAAGTGACAAAAAACCACACAGTAATGCAAAAATGTATTCTACAGAGTCTAATTGAAATAAACTTTTATTTTTTTCTCATCTGACTTAATTAGAAGCTGTTTTGCTCAGGAAGCTCAGTAAGGTAAATCTAAAGCCTTATTTATAACTATGCTGACCTTTTTCACAGTGCCTGGGTACAGATATACAGTTGTGGGTGGTGTGACACTGTCACACCATTAGCTAGCCGTTAAATACACCATATCTATATATTAAAAAAATAAAATATTGATTATCACTGTACAACTGAGGCTGGAGATAGACAGAACTAAAAGACCACCAAGTAGCTAAATAAAACTAGTTGATTATATTTCAAAACTTCATTATGACCCAGAGTATTGGGTCATTTCTAACCATACTGCAGTGTGGTTGCAATATTTCTAGGAATAAAATCAGCAATTAATATTTCTGAGCTGTCCAAGTCATTCCTGAACACACTCATTTTGGATGTACTGGTTACTTACCAGGAGCACAGCAAAGATGCAGTGGCATCTTCCTTGTTAAAACGAGTTAGCAAAACTGCCTTTGCAGGGGGCTCTTGAACAGTTTGTATCCATCCCACATTGCTAACCACTTGGAAACTTTAGCTAATTAAGTTTCTTTTCAGTTGTCCTCATTAACGAGTGGACACAGTATGGAACCAAGGCAACTACCGTCAGAGGCATAGCTGCACTCTTACAAAAAGAGAGAATGTAGAACAAATACTCAGTATGAGTAGGTATCTTAACAAGATTATACAGCTGCAGCATAGCTAAAGAAGCAGCTATACATAATATGCGGAAACTCATTTTACAGCTATTTTTACCTTTGCAGCTCGTGATGAACATTTCAGAATTAATTCCGAGACCTAAGCCAAAGAGCGCACCTAAATTCCTCACCAGTCCAGCAAATGGAGTTGTGTCAATGTTTATCCAGTCTGGGTTGGCGCACCACTTCTTGGCCTTTGGAACAGACCACAGCAAGTCAACATCAAGAAGCTTGAGGATGAGATAAAAGCCAAGGGCAAAGATAAAAAGAAACAAGTTTGTCTGGATGTACGTTCTCAAGCTCGCTGTCTGAATAGCAGAGGTACGCTCAAAGGCTGCCGCCACAAGAATGCCTGCGGATTAGAAACTCAGTGTTACAGGGAACAACACACTCATGCTTTGAACAAGCACTTTTTCCAGTGCTCCTGTAGAATTTCACTTTTGAAGACAGAACAATATATCTATGTATTTTATATATGTATAATATATATAAATATGTGTGTGTATATATATATGTATGTATACACATGCACAAACAAATTTACCATTTCTCTAATATAGTACAAAACCGTTTCTCCTGCTCAAAACTGCTAATTTGGGAAAAAAAAAAAAAAAGAAATTAAATACCAAGAACGACACGTTTTTGATATGAGGCACACCTTAGGCTTGACTGCAACTCCCACATGACAACCTATCAAATATTAGAGGTAAACTAGAACACTCCTTTTCCAAAGGCATCCCTTCACTCAAAGACTGGCCCAAGCAATGCAGAATTCAACACCAGTTCCCACACAGGCCTTGAGTGTTGAAGGAAAAGATACAGGACATGCTTATCTTCTTTCTTACTCATTTTATGCTGGTTGTGAAAAGGAAGAGCTGGACTGCAAGCTGTTAGCCAGTGCTGTGCAGGCTGCTCTGCACCCGTGAAAGAGAACCCGAGCAGGCAGCTCCTGTCAGATAGATCCTAGCAGATAGATCCTAGAGAGATTGTTCATAGTTTGAACCCTCTAAATACCAATTTGAAACATATTTAATTAACTCTGAAAAATGTACTCCAGCTTCTTCCATCACCGTGGGGAGTTTGCACAGCTAATTTGCCAATTTCTCTGTTCTGCCCCAGGTGTCTGGCCCTGTGCTTGGCCACACTGCACACATGCTCATTTGCACCTGGACACCATTTGAAGTGAATCAAAGAGCTTCCTCCTGAGAGGAAAGTTCAGGAACATACAGGAGCAAACTCCTCTCTAATCCGTTCCAAAGGAGCAGGACAGATAAAGATCAGATGCAGCCAGTACGAACCAGAGAGCGTAGTCTTTGGCAGTGTGGACACAAAGCAGCCAGCACCAACTGGCGCACGGACAAGGGCTCACTCCCCGTGCGAATGACAAAGACAGCAGGTACATACAACCTGACAAATTTTACCTTTGGACTGTCATCAAATCCTTGATCTTCCAGAGAGCAGAGGGGCTGCAAGCTGAGTAGCACTACTACAAATCTCTTGCCTTTTCTCCTACTGAATTTTTGTCAGATTTTGCACATACGTTGAAAAGAAAAAATAGCACCATTACCAGCAAATACTCCAAGAATAACTTGATGAGGGAAATGTGTTGCTATGAATACTCTCGAGATGCACACACAGATCTGGATAATCCAAAAAATACTCCAGAGGAATGACCATGTCAGTCTAAGAGGGAAAAGGAAGATGCTTAAAAATTAAGAGAAGATATTTCATCTAGTAATTTATACCCCTTCGTGTCAGGCTCATATTTTCACCAAGCAGAGGTTTACAAGTTTACAAGTTTAGAATCAGATGATTAAAAACCGATTAACAGTACTAAAACATTAGCAAGACTGGCTGTTCTTGCAGCCACGTCTAGGGCCACAAGAACAGATCCCAGTAGTTTCAGGTCCAAGACACCACTGTGGTTTTAGTGATGAAAGTCAACAGCAAGTTAAATTATCAACAGTATCTTGAACATATTTCTCATCATGAAGTCATACTTAAATGCAAAAGTTCAATCATTTTGTGACAAAATTCACTTATTACAGGAACAACCTTGTCAGGCTTGGAAAGAACGAGCATCAAAGCAATTACAAGATTTCCTCACATAGCTGAGTAACATGTTACACTGAACCTCCCAATATTATGTGCACTTGCTTTAGAAAGTGGTAAGAAGAACTGCCATAAAGCAGTAAGCTCATGTACTAGCCAAAAGATCCAACACATAAAGAAAATTAATAGAATTCAAAATTTCCAACACTGAAGACATGACACAACTTTTAATAAGAGCTGATTAAGAGATAGTGTATGCAATGACCGTAAGTTAATAAATACCAACCTATACAAATGAATACATCCTCTAAATAGTCTTTCTCTTCAGCTGAAGTAGATTAGAATAAAGATTTGGGTTTGTTGTTTTTACAAACTGGACACAACAGACTACGAATATTTGGTTAAAATAAGTCCATTAAAACACAGCATGCATATACAGAAATAGGTGTATGAGCTAGAATAATGGAAGGACACTGACCTGTGAAGGGTAACTGCTGATTTATCTTTCCATCTCACTGTGTAGCTAAGTGCTGCTGTGACCATTACGTACCAGACGCAGGAAGATCCCATGGCATGTCCAGATGGGCTTCCTAGTAAAAACAAAAAAAGAAATATTCAGGCTTAAAAATGATGACTGCAACGTTTGTCATACAGAAAATGTCTACTGGCAGTTACTCGGGCACCTAATAATTTAGAAAGAAAACGGTTAACAAAGGCTGAAAGAATGTCAACTGCATCTCAAAAGTTCATTTCTCAATATGAATTTTTCAGAATACTCATCTATACAGAATCCAGAATCTTTGACTGAAATCAAGTAGGTAACAGCTGAATCATCTTATAGTGATGTGAGCTGGTATCTTGACCGGAAAGCATAGTATTTTTTCAGTATTTAGATTTGGATTTCAAAAGTAGAGCACCTAGGGCTCTCCTAGGGCTATAACATACAATGTATAAATTATATATGAGGATGAGATGAGATAGATTTTGAATAGGCTACCTCTTAGTCAAGACAAGCAATGGAGATTTAGCTCTTTGTAACATTCCAAATTAAAGTACCAGTATAACTTTAGATGGCCCTTCCAAATTGCCTTTTATCTGCTTCTCCAGCTACCATGATGTTAGCGATCCTGATCTGTGTCTCATTAGTAACATTACAGTCCAGGTAATTTACATTTTAGGGAGGCTTGTAATAAATTCAGAAATCTACTCAAAGGGTAGTGGAAGAACTGTGTCTTTATGCTTTATTTCATAAATTTTATGGTGTACAATGTCCACTAGCTACAAAACAGATTATCAGTGGAACTGGCACATGAAATGATGCTGTAACATACTAGACTAATTGCTGCACCCACAGTAGTCTGTAACAGGGAACACACTCTCATATACAGATCAATAGTGATTTTTTTTTTTAAATCCAGGTATAATAATATACATGTAATTTGTTTTAATTTGATTAATTAAATTTAAATTTTACTGAAACAATATCAAGCCACGGAGAAGTTCCTGCAACTGTGAAAATCACAAAAAAACCCAAAGTATGCTGGCATGATGCAAGGGAAACGATTTCTAAAATCACTCTGCCACTTCTTTTCCCTTGTTCACCAGATTTACATTCAAAAAGTTGAAATGGGGAAAGAGAGAAAATTAGATCATTAGAATCTGCCTACACCAGACTTCACAGCTTGGCTTTCTGTGGAGACAAAAGAGAAGTAAAAGGGACAGGGTTCATTTCACTGGCAGAAGAGATCACTTTGGCTGAAGAATGTGTTCTGGCCTAGCACTATAAAGTCATTTGCAAAGAAAAAGAATATTTCAGTGAAGCAGCAAAGCAAGAATGTCTAGGGAGGGCACGCAGAATGATTTCTGGCTCCCTGCGCTCATTTTCAGTATCCTGCTTGGCAATTATCTTTAGTAGTCACACTACCAACTCTGCAGTTAATCTCATAACAGATGTACACTTCTAAACCTCACAACGGAACAAATGCCACTGATAAGGAAACCATCAACATTGGGAAAGCTTCTCTTTGTTGTCATCTAGGAAAATGTTTCATAGTTCACCTGCAAATTACCTACTAGAAACAGCATAAACTCCACCTTAAGGTTTATGTTAAAATCTTACAAATACTAGAGAAAAGATGGCTACAGGGTTTTAATTCATTCCAGAGGTACAAACCATGTTCAGATCCTAGATTGCTTGCCCTGCAGTCATATAAAATGCTTCCTCAGCTTTCCTTTCTGTTGAGCTGCAGAGTTTGGGGTTCAGGCTATCCTACCAATATCTGCATATGCCCTTCTCACATCTGTGGCTGCTTCTCTAATCTCTTCATATAAACTGCATTTTTAACAAGTATGTGAAGTACCACGTAAGCTCACATCGTGACCATGTGCACCTAACAATTGCACTGACTGTAACAGGTGAGTGGACAGGTGTTGTCAATCGTCAAGGGCAAATCTGGAGGTGAGAGAAAATGTAGTCTTTAGAAGTGCAATTAAGGCATCAATGACAGTGGTACCCATTGGACAGAAATAGGAACGACTTACTGCTTCAGGAAGAACGTAACAGAAAGAAAGGCCCCTGGTTCAATGAATCTAAAGGAAACACTCTAACTGGTTCCTTAGCCAGGGCTTGGAATCACATGGTGCTGAATGGGCTCAGTTCTCAAGTCTTTTGAAAAGACCTGGAGGGCCTTAATACTTTGGGTTAGGTCTCAAACGAATTCACTTGAGAAAGACTGCAGACCACATACAGAGCAGGCATTATTAAATCATGCCTGATACAAGGGCTTAAGCTTCCTGTTCAAAATTACAGTAGGATATAATGCAGGACACTGTGAACAAAATTCAGCTCTGCAAACCACTTAAAAGCTTGCAGTGGCATCAACGAGGTGCAAAGCACATTCTTTTCCACAGTCAATATTTTCCTGTACAAAGAACTAAACTAAATGCAGTCTGTTAGCTACAAGCAAGTTTACCTTACTTCTCTTATTAGGGTTGTACAAGCTCATTTAACTTCAGCAGTACTGCCTTTGACTTCCACAGAGAAGACGAGATATTAAAAAAGTGAAAATATATTGGAAATAATTTTTTTAAAGATTTTTTTTTTCATATATTTGTACACAGACACCCCCCACACACACATTCGGTACCAGTGTCTAGTTCTGGGAAGAGTGGTTCCATTTTCTACTTGTGATACATTACATGATCAGTTGTTGATACTACTGTTATTTACACTGAAACACCTACTAGATTTTGTGGTTTGAATAACCACATAAATAAATAAAATTAAATAAAATCACATTTTATTTCTTCCTTTTTCTCTTCCCATGTTTTGGTGCTAATTTAAATGTGAGCTCTGAGATTTGTGTATCGGGTAAGATAAGGTAAGTCACATCATCTCTCCCCAAAAAGCCGCTGTCTTTAATAAACGTACCAATGTAATCTCCAATATTTCTTACCTGGTCCAGTTTCACATGTTATAGGAAACTGTTCAAGGCATGGGCTTGACTGATTGGGATAAATCATTGTTTCTTGCACCCACCAGTATGGGCGATGGCCAAATAAAATCCTGACAAAATAAAATAAAATAAAATGAAGCAGAAACACAATAAAAAGATTTTTATGTAAAAAGGCCTCAGCAAAGCATGATAAATAATCTTAAAACGAATATGAAGAGTTATATTGCCAAAACTATTTTATAATAAGTTCCTCTTGTCTTATCAAAATGTCATTTCAAACTTATCTTAAATATCTTCATTGTGAATTGCTGTTTTATAATTACAGGGGAAAGCCTATTTGTACATTATTCACAGAAAGTTTTCCAAACTTGAGGAACATATAGTAACCATCATTAAAAATACCAAATTTTAAAATAAATCCAACTTCTTACCATTTGAATATGAGGTTGAACCAATCACCAATGACTGCCACCCATATCATTTTAGTACCAACCACTTGGTTAAGCTGAAACCAAAGAGGAAAATAAATTGAGAATATATTCCGGGGATCTCCAACATGTGACATAAAATTAAGCAAATCCTGGTAAGCCCTGTAGTCCCTCTGTAAATGCTGAATGATAAGCACGCCATTGCTATGAAGGAGATCCATCTTAACGGATTAAACTGTACTTGAAATATAGTAAAGTTCCTTTAATCTTAAGTTTCTAGTGATGGAGAATAAGAACCATGGAAGGGAGATATTAAAAAGTGAGCGAAGGTGATTGACGTTGCCTTTATATTGCATCGGCTGATGTACCCAGCCATGCCTGGAACACGTGCCTCCAAATCTCTGGGAAAGAACATGAGGCTGTTAGCACTGGAGAGCTTTTCTGTTTGCAAATTTTAATTGGAGGAAGCTAAGTAAAGCACATGCTGAGCAGCAGCAAATTGTGGGGAAAGTTTTGTGGAAACACAATGCGTGACTTATGTAATCCTTTGCATGAACAGCTGGAACATGTTTGCTTGAATTTTTTCACAGTTCATTTCTCTGCAGGATGGACATTACTAATGTGTATACTACATTAAGTGTTGCCTGTAAAAAGGACAGAAAGAATACACAAATCATTGATCTTTGCAGAACTGTCATTAAAGCTGTACATTTCACTTTGAAATAGAATTTGGCTACCATGCTGCATATAATACTTCGCACAACACATTTTTAGCCATGGAAAATACAAATAGCATCCATACATCAACAATGCTGTTGAGCTCTAGATTCACTTTTAAAGCATCAATATTCTCAAAGCACTGAAAAACAGTTGTTTCCTTCACACAAGAGGCCACGCTAACCTAGGGCACAATGCAGATGAGGCTTAGTCTCAGAGTCATCTCATTCAGCATCACCGTTCTCGCACGTTGCTCCCACCAGGCAGATCCCACCAGCGCTGGCAGCAGGAGCTGCAGGCTGAGGTGCAGCGCGGCCGGCGGCAGGGACACCCGCTTCCCAAAGCACCGCGGGGCTGGGAACAGCGCTCGGAGGTGACCCTGAACTACTCCCGAGGGAAGCACTTGGGTTCTCCAGGGGCAGCAGCCACAAGGAAACAGACATTCTGCCCGACAGAAAGATTTTAAGAACATACAGCAAATAATGCATTAGTACATCAGATTTATCAGTATTAGTACGAATAACTGTTGCATAGGAAAAGGTCATCATTTGTGACGTGGCTACACAAGAAACTTTTTTCCACAAAAGATTTAAATAGATACCAAAAGTCTGATGAAACTATCATCTGAGATCATCAGAGTGGCAAGAGGAAAACTTCAGTTCTTTATCAGGCCCTAATATCCAGACATATTCATATCTTCTGTTAAAGATTATCTATGTATCTGAAATGAAATCAGAAAACAAAAGCAGCTGTATCCGCGCACTGTGCACTTCCCCACCGCACTTAAAGCTGAACTACACAAGCTGTGGAGACAGAGAGATGAATCACTTCACTGGTTTTGCTGAAGAGAGACTTAACGGCTTAACAGGGCTTTATGGTGTGTGGTCAGGGAAGTCACACGAAAACATTAAGTAGACTCAACAAATAAGGCATGACAATTAAATGGACTTAGAAGACCTCTCTTCCTGACACAATCTCACATTAACTTTAGTTACTCACATTTGCTTTAGCTATTGGTAGTCTGGTTTTAGAAACTTTTTAGCAGATTTAAATCCTATATGCTTATTGCTACCAGTTACATTGAGCCATGTAGAAAACCTTAAAAAGAGATTTGAAATTCTGTGCACTGTTTCTGAATAACTACTACGATATTTTTCTGTACATTGACTGAATCATTCACTTTAACTGGTATAACCTCCTTTAGTATAAATGCTAAAGGCCTCCTGATATTAATTTTCATTTTAAAGATTTTGCTGCTGATTCATATGCTGGTAATTATCTTTCTGCTTAGATGATAGAAAGATAAGCACCCTAGACACATTGAAGAGTAACAGCAAACATAAATAAGCTTTATTTTTCTCCTACATTCTTTCTGATTGTTTCAGAAGCACTGCAGAGTGCTTCCATAATGCACTTATTATTTCAAAGTCACTTGAGATAATATATGAAATAAAACTATTTGCTGTATTTTAGAACATGGAATTGCAAGGAGAACTGGTCAGAAAAAAAATGGTCAGAACATGATGCAAGTAAGTTTTTACATCAAAGCTTCGTCTTGTTTTGACATTATAGAGTGAAGGTTTGGCCTTCACATCATCAAATGAGTTCTAATTGCAAAGCAGAAACCTTTAAAATGCCATCTGTCCATATAAAGAGTTTTTAATTTCTTGATATTTTCTTGATTTATTTTATTTTCCAAGACATACAAAACCAGAGACTATCCAAAACTTTGTACGTTCTTGGTAATAACGTAGAAAGAAGAATCATGTTGATGATCCACTGAAGGGAGGATAAAATGTTTACAGCTGCTATACATCTAGGAATTAGAGCAAGTATTACATAACAGAGATCAGGTGTTGTTAAGCAAATGTTTGCAAGGGAAGGAAAAGCCATCAAAGCAAACATTTTCTAAAACACTGTTAATGGAGGCCTGCATACTGGGCCTAACTTTCTGGTACATTATGCTTAGTTAATTGAACAATAACATTAATTTCCACATCAGTGTTTTCTTTGGCACTGGACCAGCTACAAGGATTAATGAGCAATTTAGTAAGTTCACAAGTAGACACTGTGTATGATAACTGACAGCTGTTTTCTTAGGTATGGATATTTTCCAAATGAAATACTGAAAAGATACATCTTAATTTTAGATTTAGGAAGAATCTTTCAAGAAGTTCTTTCTTTCTTTCCATATGTCATTCCCTCAAGAATTCCTCATTGGAACTGGGCAGCTCTAGCTAAGGTCAGGCTGCTTTAGGGCTGGACTGACCAGTAGAAGTTTAGCAAATGCTGACCCGAACCAGTTGCTTTCTCTTGGTTCTGTCATCTTAATCTAACCTTTCCTAGTTACTACACTGCCATTATTTCTGTATTTGCACAGCTAACTGTGCAAATGCAAGTAGCTAACACACCTCCTGTTTGCAATATAACAATTACTGCCAGACCTTAATAATTGTTTATATTTGTGTGTGTTTGTCTGTGTAACAGTGTAAATGATACAAACAATGCATGGAATACAATTCTGGTATGTTCATGAAAAAGTCAAATCTAAGGAATTCTAGTTATTATAAGAATGAAGAGCTACTTTTCAGAAATCACAAGCAACCTAGAGTTTAACAGCAAATAAAAACCCCTCAAGTTCCATAAACTGCAAGCAGAAGCAGAGCCTGGACCCATGAGGGTAACAATCTGTTGCAGTTTGCCTGGAGGATCGTCGGAGCATGTCTCATCTCCAACAGCTTTCAACAACCCCTTAACCTAGCACTGCAATATCCCACTATGCACTTTGAGCTAGCAATAAAATACAACACCAGACCTTTGTTGGCAATAGCCTGCCCTTCAGCTTGACTGCAGGTTAACCATCACCCTTCTGCTGTCAGTGCACATCGCAGAATCTCATGTTTAACCGAGTACCCTGGGGTTAGAAAGACACCCGTCAAGAGCTGGCAAATGCAGAACAGGGTACACGGTACAATTACATTGTCTCCAACAAAGCTCATAGTGCTAGAAAGAGGGTAAATAGCTGTCGAAACTTTCTTCTATCCGTGAGTACCCTGTGGCTTGATATAACAGACATTCAGGGGAAAAAAAAAAAAGGCAGAACAAGTCTCTGAACTAGAGCTACAGTAAGGTCCAGTGCTAGCGCTTCTGACTAGGGAGCCCCTTGAATCAGACCTAACAGGGATTTAAGAAGCATATGACCTGCCCTAGTTTGGGTTATGAGGCCACATTTCTGTTTGTGGCTGGTAAGAGCTGTCTTGCCTTTTTGAACAGAAAACCAGTACCTGATAAAATAACCATGCTTTATTTAAACATGCTGCTGGTAAGATGACTGTGGAGTTTGTTTCTAGTGGGCAAGTAAAGTTGAGGATAAGTTATACTGTAAGTTCACATCTCTAGAAAACTCTGAGAAGGGTCTCCAGTCAGAAAAAAAGATCACTTAAGGTATGGATGGTGCCAGTAAATGTCACAGACTGTATTTAGTCTTTGGCTGGTTAAAGTCTAAAGCAAAGGAATAGGAGTAATGAAATCTAGAAAAATGTCACTGATGAAGAAAGATACTTGACATTACAGAGCTAGTGTCAGCTACTGCGGGGTGAACCTATTATCTATTTTAATAAAAGGATTTAGAAGAGAACAGACTGAAGAACCCACCAAAAGATTACAGATTAGAATTCAGGATTTCTTTACATTAGTTGAATTTGTATTTGCTAAACTCCAGGGGCCGAGGAAACTGTGTATTCAGAAAGTTATGGGCTCAAATAACAAAGGTTAGTGATGTTAGGGGCAACATTTAAACTTTATCCTGGCATTATTCACTCAGCTAAGTTTAAGGTCTGATTGGGAAAAAAGAGATAAATGGTTCTAGTGAAAAAAGGCATAAGGTATAGGGTCCATAATGCTGAAACTTCTATGTGCCTAGGTAATCACCCTTGAACCAGCCCAGCTTTCGTACATTTGAGTCTGAAGCAGATAAGAAACAGTGGCCTAACAATTAGTTTTAGGACTAATGCTGAGGAAACTGTGAAACCTGAAGAACATGTGTCCAAGTCAAATAAAGAGAACTACATTTGGGTAGAAGTGCTACCCACCAGCAGGAATGGTTTATACAAGAATACTGCAATTAACAGTTAGTGGCCTCAGCTTAGACTTTGCTTTGGGTCTGGTGCAGGGGAAGAGTAATTAATGGCTTCAGACAACAATCCTCAATCATCTAAACAGCACTGAAGCAAATAAAAGCTAGGAGAAATTCACTAGCTATGGCAAGAAAATTATTAGTAAATAGCTTCCATGATAAACTGAAGGCTTGTACTCACAAACTAGTCCTTATCCAGAGCCAAAAGGGGATATACGCAACTGGAGAAACACGAGGTGTGGCGCTGTGGAGGACAGGCACGGTGACGGACGCTTCTGACTGGGCACACGCTTGACAGCTGTGTTGTGGTTTTGTTCATACCAAAAAGGACGGCAATTACCTCTGCTTGTCAGTCTCCTATCATAAAGATCTACCTTAAAGATTAAAGGTAAATTTTTATGATTTAAGATTTACATCATCATAAAGATACGCATATAGTTTCACACTCATGAGAGAATTAATGCTTGGGGAATTAAAAGGCAATTCAGGAGTGTCACAACACTTACGCCTGGGTTAATCCAAGTACTTTCTGTGAATAAACCAGACATTGGAAACAAGTCCCAGCTCCGGAGGAGGGTAAAGGAGCCAGCCTGCTCCCCAGCTCGGGCCCGGTTTCATTCAGCACGGAACAGTAAAACCCACAAACCGCGCCCGGCTTTTCACCGCGGCCCCCGGCCCCACACAGCCCCACAGCCGGCTCCAAGAAAACGTCTCAATCCCATAGCGCTTCCCAGGGGAAGGAGAGGGGCTCACGGCTGCCTCTCCTCCGCAGCACCGGCAGCGGCCGCCTCCGCCAGCCCCGAGGGAAGGGCAGCCCGGCCCCGCCATGGCGGCTCCGCCTCGGCCCCGGCCGTTACCGCAGCAACCGCACCCGCAGCTCCCGACACGCCCTGCGGACCAAGCCGCGGCAGGAAGGACGGCTGAGCCAATCAGCGGCGCGCTTGTTGCGAGGCGGGCGGCAGGCGGTGTCCAGTCAGCAAGCAGCCGTTGGCGAGGCGGGTGCGCGCGGCCGTTTGAACGCCGGCGGTTGCGAGGCGGCGCGCTGGGCCGGTACGGTATGTACCGCCGCCGTTAGCACCCCGTCGGGCGGAGAAGGGGGAGCTCCCCGGCCGCCCCGCGACCCGGGCTGCGGGCCTTGGGCAGGAGGCCGCGGCTCGGTGCGGGCTCCGCGGGAGGGGGGCGAAGGGTCGGGAGAGCTGCTCGGCAGGAGGGCCGGGAGCCTGGGCACGGCGGGCCCATCGCCGGTGCAGTGACACAAGAAACACAGCTCCTCCCGCTGTTAGTGCGTGTTGTAGTAACAATAACAACTGAGGGGAAGAGGCTTTCATAACAAGCCAAGGGGATAAAAACAGCCCTGAAGGTTTATCCTGTGAGTTATGACTGCTGTGATTGTCTCGTGTATCTTGACGCTGTATTTATTCGCTTACGTGTTTGTTGCAGCATTATGGCCAATATAAAGACAGAAGATGAAATAATCGTCTTTGAAAGAGAAATGAAAGAGTTTTGGACCAAGTTAAAAAGCATTTATGGCACCGAACAGATCAATCAGACATTAACACTCAGAGATTCGTGCAAGGAGTCCATAAAAGCGCTTTCAGGTAAAAAGGCTCCATGCTCCTGCTACCTCTGCTTTTTCCAAGTTATCATCGAGCTTCTTCAGATAACTGAAATAGCTGTTCATTACAGAGAAATGGTCCAAGAGGCTGAAAGAAGGGGATGCGATGCTTGATAAAATTCAGGACTATAACAACGGTACAGTACTATGTTTTATTTATCATAGCTAACACTTTTAAAAGTAGCTTGATACAACTGAATAATACGCGTAACTTCCTATTTGAAAAGGTAAATAGTAACATCAGAATGAAGGCAGAATTAAAACTGAGCATATTTGTTTGGTTATGGAATGTAAATTGCAAGTCAAAAGCAATTTGTTAGAAAAGTTCATTGATGGTGCAAAATATAAAGATCAGGTAAAAGTTTTCTGTATAGTGTATTTGGTGCTTAAGTATTTAAAACAATGAAGTACCGGAACTTGCTGACTGCAATAGGAAAAGTAGATTGCTCAGTAAACTTAAATGTTGTGAGTTCACCTATGCCTCTTCCAGAATAATTATAGAATACAGCCAGTCTATGAGTTCACGATTAACTACTCTGAATTTGGTAGTTAAATTCAGAATATCAGGTAAAAATACTTTAAAGTTTAATAACAGTCAGTGTTTCCGTTCCTCACTTACTGTCAAATTATTTATCTGTGGACAAGATCCATCATCCTCATGCTTTGAAGATGTACATAGTGCTGGCACCAGACAAAAATTGCATCTGATTGAATTACCTCCCTACTTAGTAGCTTGTCTTTTGAATACCTTTCACTTTAAGTTTTTATTTGATGCTCTTAGTATAGTTATGCTGACTTTTCAGCTCAGATAGCAAGCATTTCTCTAGATTTTATTCGAATGAGTCATCTCAAACTGTGTAGATAAGTACTAAATAGTGGGTATGTAATTAATCAACTGTATATATTAATATTTTCTTGCCTCCTTTCAGAGATTCTCCAGCAGAGCCAACGCATATCAGAAAATCAAGAGCATTTTACAGAAATAAAATCTAAAGTAAATCAAAAAGAAGAGCAAAAGAAGGATTTGGCTGCCAGCATTCAAGAGCTTAAAGAAGAGTTGATGAAGAGACAAGAAAGTAAGCAAAGGATAAGAAATACGTTTTACTAATTAGAGGAGGAATTGTTTCAACACTTGCTCTTGAAAGGCTTTTTCTACTGTTCTACTAAATATTTTTATGTGCTTGTTTTACCTTTACTTTGATATTTATGGTGGCTTTTAACATTCTAGTAATATCTTCTAAAAACAAAGCCAATAAGGAGAGAGTGGAACGACTATGCAAGTCTAAAGTGCTGTTTGAAGAGCGGCTTGGACTGGAGATACGCAAAATTCACAGTAAGTTTCTGCCGTTTCCACGGTTTCTACGTGCAGTGATACAATGTGGTTCATGTTGGATGGTACAGTGAAGAACATACCAGCTTGTACAGCTGAAGAATTTTCCCAGCCCCGGTATTGCTGTTGTCTCTCCAATGGCAACACATGGTATATTAAAACACATTTGTCTTTCAAAGAGACCAGGCTTGCTTAGCTGGTAAGTATTCTGAGACTCTTAAGTGAAACTGTAGCTTAATATTGTGATTTTTAGTCATCATTGTGACTCTCCAGCAGAGGTTAATGGTGCTAATTAACTCTGTTTGTGTTTGCTTTAGATGAACAGTTGCAGTTTATATTCAGACACATTGACCACAAAGACCCTGACAAACCGTTCATGTTTACACTTTCCATAAATGAACAGGGAGATTATGAAGGTATGTGAATTTCAAATGCTTGAGTAAGAGGACAGAATCTGATTCCTCTATTTGAAAAAACTGAAGAGGAGTAAAGTGAAGTTTAGTTGTAACCTTTATCTTCCAATTTCTGAATGAAAAATCTTGCAACTGTATTTTTTTTTTTTAAATGAAATTTCTCTTGTTAATTTAGATGAAAATACAACTGCTTGTTTTTGTTCCCCTCCATTTGTGGAGTTGCTGTTTACTCTGTTTCAAGCAAAGCAGGAGAGAGAAGAGATACTGGGATGGATGGATGGATGGATGCTTCAGTTTGTAGTTTGTTGCTTCTTCCCTTTATGCTGGAGTGAGCGTCCGTGCTGACAGGCATATTTCAACCTGTTTGAGAAGCCTAGAGGGCAGAAAAAACTAGGTTCCCCCCTACTGTGGAGAACCCTTAACCGTTGCATGACACAGGAGAAAGGTTAAAACTTGAAGTCCAGTATTCCTCTTCTACAGGGGTACAGCCTTTCAGACCTTACAGCTGGTTTGCAGTACAGATCTTAGGAAGAACAGCAGTGGTAATTTGAGCATTGTGCTGAGTGGCTTCTAGACGGATGCTACTTTTGCTTTGCTACACCTCTAGGTACAGACCGAATAGATTTCTATTTTTACTAATTCAAATCTAAACTGTGCTGATGTTGAAAAGTTTATCACATGCTGGGCCCCATCAGTTTTCAGACTGCCTGCCTGCAGAGCAACAAAGACCTTTAGGAAAATGTTTCAATTTTTGAACAGGCTATGGATTACTGGAAATTGCTGTAACTATGCAAGCAGGAGCAGGGCACTGGGTGGGAGGTCTGGAAGTTAAAAAAAAGGAAGTGTTATTTGAGGCTTTGCCTGTGAAAGAAAATAATTTACAAGGTTGCTCAAAAATAATACTGGATGAAGCTAGAACATACAGAGATAACAAACTGTACTTGTGTTTCATAAGCATAGAAAAACACTAATATTTAATTTTTTTATAATAGTCTAATCTTTTGGAAATTTGTGTCATTTTAGTGACTTCCTGTACTCCTCCTCTGGACTGTATAGAAGAGTTCCAGCTCAAAGTGAGGGAAACGAACAATTTTTCTGCATTCGTTGCCAACATCAGAAAAGCTTTCACTGCTTTATCTTATAAACAGTCTGCATAAGACTGTTTAATATCTCCCTTTCTAGCTGTAGAGCACTTTTTTCTTTCCTTCCTGTATTGTGAAAGTATGTATTTATCCATGTCTTACTCAAATTTCTAAATAAAGAAAAATAATGAAAAAAGTATTTTAGTCTCCTGTCACCTAGAGACATTTTGGATGATTCCTTGAACAGCAGTGTAATCAACTACTTCCTTAACTGAATGGCTCCAGACATATAAATTCTGATCCAGTAGGAAGTAGCTTAATGATGTAATGATCCCTATCTAGCCACCCCAGGAAGATATTAAAAATAAAGTACGCTCTGTAACTCATGTCTTCTGCAAAAGCACAGAAGTGCCTTTCAGGTTTGTATGTGGTTGGAATAGGCCTGAAACCTACCAAAATACTGCAATGGAGATTAGCCAGTACTTCAGTTGCCTGTGTCACATGCCACTACCTTAATTTTTACCATCTTGTGCTCTCCAGTGTTATCACTCGTTTTCATACATGTAAATTGTTGGTTTTCATTTGGTCTGTTGAACTATACATTTTCCTGCCTGTTTCAGATTCTTGTCTCGATGCCTATTTCTGTTGTCAGTAACAAAACCGTTTGACATGCATGCTGTTCTTGAGTAAAGCTTTTAATAGAAGCAAGTGGGAACTTTGTCCTGATTTGATCAGAAATCCCAGAGACCTGAAATAGAACCCTGCTGTACCACAGAGGTTCCTGGCTCCCACAGCTCCCAGCTGGGCAGAAAAGCTGAAACTAGAACTGCAGTGGTGAACGAGTGACACTCAACCTTGGTGTTTTATTGGGTGTGTTTTAGAACAGACTAGTCATTATGCTTTATCTAATAAAGCATGTTGCAGTGAGGCACTATTTATCATAGTCATTGGAAATCTTAAGATCTGGCAAAGCCTGAGGTATAACATATTAAAGTATGGAATACAGTAGTTACTGATAAGCTGCAAGATACACAGATGATTTATCAAGATGACTATTACTGCCGCAGCACTCAGTTTTGATTAAAACTAATATTTTTCTGGATTATTTGTAAAGCCTTCACCTTTTACAAAATATTTAAATGGACAGCTGCAACAAGAAAGAAAACTCTTTATCTGATAATATAGCATAGTTCGAGTAAAATCTTACTAAATTCTAGAGAAGACCACTTGAATTGAAAACTAATGATGATCCCTCTCAACACACAATGTAAGTACATAAAAATGCAATATATTGTAAAAAGTAAACACACACAGCACACTGAAAACCCTGTGAAAAAGTACTTAGAATTTTAGCATTTTCTAAATAATGAAAACAACCCTTTAAAATATCTATCTGAAGAATGTTCCAAATTGTTTTTCAATAAAAACAAAACTTTAGACTATTTTCTGTGAAAATTCTTCATTTAAAATGACTCCCTGTCTCAAAGCACCTGCAAACAGAGGCCCCCATCTTTCCTGTGAGATGCTAGTCTAGTTAACGTCTTTCAATTTAGACAGCATGTACCTACATTAGCATTACATTTTTTCATCAGGAGTGGACTTTTGGAGTGAATCTCCTGATCATCACCATTTTGGTTCACATCTCAAAGGCAAACTGCATTCCTTTCAGATGGCAACTAAACTGGGAGATGCACATAATGCATTCCTGTTCCATAGGAGAGATCAGAGCTGGTCCAAACTAGCATCTGGTGCAGATGTTGGTCTTCCCTTTTGCTAATGGAACTAGAGCAGCACTTGCTGTTCCTACTCCAACCTACAATCTCATGCTTGGGCAAAAACCTCCAAACACCACTGCCCCTAATCCTCCTTTTTTCTTATGCCTTCAGCAGCTTCTTAATATGTAAACGTGGCCATGTAGGCATGTTTAAACCTGGTGATGCTGACAAGATACTCTTACTACACTTGAGAATATTGCCCAGCCTGATGTGAACTGTATTTTAAATCACTTGGTTTGCCTAAACAGTACAACTTGCTGGTTACACATAGCCTATGGACTCAGTTTTCTGTGAGATGGCTAAAATGCATCTCAACAAAAACCAGCAACCCATGTTTGTACATGTTGTCTCCAAAAAGGAGATAACCATCCATTTCTTCTTCTCTGTAGGGCATAAATTGCTATTTTCTAAAAAATGCATCATTTTCCTTAGTATGCTCTATTGATTTTTTTTCTTGTGCTACAGCCAGCTATACACAAAACAGGAGCAGTAAGAAGGGTAAAGGTGCCAACTGGCTACATTACAATTTTAGAACAGAATAGCAGCAGAGATTACTAGGCATTTCTAAAATGATGTCTCAAATGAAATAACATCCTCAATTTCCGCCCTGTCTATAAGCCCTATGTACTCTCTGAGAATGTTGTAACCAACAACACAACAAACAGAGGCACAGGCTGGGAAAGTGCCTTCAAGTACTGGGTCCTTCTGCCTCCTTTTCAACCATACTGACAGGAATATTTAAACAGCACGTATTCCTTCCAATTAACTGCTTCTACCACCAAAAGAATGCTGTAGGCACTTCTATGTAGGTCAACAGACCAGCCAGCAGTTAAAAAAAATGCATTCAGCCAGCTCTGTCAGTCTCCCCCAGGAGCTACCGACTGGTGCATCACCCCACTCTGTTGGTATCTCTTCTCTTCCTTCCTTGGACAGAAGCCCTCACTTCCATGTGAGAAAGCCTGGCCCTTCCAGCCTCTCACTACTGGCATCGCCCCTGTGTCCAGAATGACTGTGTTCATTTTGAAGCACAGTCCTGCCCTTCTCTGCCTGCCTGTGCCAAGCAACTCTTAGCTGCTCCGGAAAGTAAGAACTTCAGGATGATCAGCCAGGTATCTCAGAGCTGTGAATGGAAGCAAAAAGATGGGCAGTACACGGCCACCTCATTTCCATGTTTTCAAATGGAGCTGTTTATTCCTTAAGGGGGTAGATATTGCTCAGATGTACTCTGTAGCATATCTGATTTGATCATCATCTTCACAGGAGAAAAAGATTGAAATGCCCTCAATAACAAAGACAAATGCTCAGACTTACTGTCATTTTCTTTTCATATTCATCCCAGGAATGAGCAGTTCATTTATCGCTTCTAAAAAAAATTACTTTGCCAAGATTGCTATGCACAGAACATAAAATATATGACAACCACTGCACTGGAATTTACATTCCTAGGAATTATTTGCTTGAAAAGATCACGTGCTTGGTTGTAAATGTTCTGTTCATATGCCTAAAGCAAGAAGTAAAGTTTGAAATGTTTATTGTGTGTAATTTAAACCTTTACAGCTCCTTTTGGAGTCTGAATAATCAATCAATCTGCTTATATTTGTCAAGGCAAATCAGATGCAGACCTCAGTTACTCTAAAACAGAGCCAGGCATTCCAAAAGCTAGGAAAGTGTACACAGTAGATTTGTTTCTTTGCCTACTATAAAATACGAAGTAAAACTGGCTTGTGACATCCCCAAAACAGCCTTTATGCTAGCTGAAGATCTGTATTAAAATCTTCAAACCTTTGTACCTTTATCAAATGCAGTTAGTGCTTACAGAATTTCACACATCTGGATCTGTAGTAATTTGGAATTTTCTATTTGTTATGAAGCTGCACAATACAGAGATACCCAATAACAGTACAGACAACAAGGATAATACTATATACTGACCCAACAGATATAATAATCGGGAGCCCAGTGTACAAGATAGCATACAGTTCAGACTGAAATGCCCCAAGGAGCATATGGGAAAGCTCTTGAGCTTTACGCAATATGCAGCGTGTGGACTATGACACACAACCAACCCACCCCCTCCAGCTGCTGCTCCTGGCCCATCTGTTAGCAGGATCAGGTTTATCTTAAGGCAGACACAGATTTTAGTGAAGGTCAGTAAAGGCTTTTCTTTTTTTCATGAATCAGTTTGCCTGACCCTGAATGTTGCTTTTCCTTTCAGACTGCTGACCTGTACTTAGCTACCAAGGGTCCAGCCTGAAATGTGTGGTTCACCAACTAATGCTGACTGTACAGAAAATGGCTGATGTACTGGTGCTGAGCACCTCATCCCATTTATCTCATAATGTAATGCAAAAATCTGGAAAAAAGGTGTTGAATTTATTAGATATTGGAAATACACAGTGAATTTAAGGACTGCTGGGAAGACAAAATAATACTAAACATTAATAACATATGTACTAAACGCATTCAATCACAATTGGTTTTGTATGCTAGCTGGAGGTTGAATTTGAAAAGAAATCAAATTACTGCAAGAGTCCTTCTGGCTAACAGAACAGTTTTATTACACACCTACTCAACCAAGAGTGGAGGTGGTTAAGCTGAGTTCGTTGATATTTTTCATAAACCCTCTTGGATGTTGCTAGACATTTTAAAATGCAAACAAACAAGTAATGGCTACACTTGTGAAAATTAAGAGAGACAAGAAGTTATGCTTTGCTTCTGTGATATTCCAATTGTGTTATATTACTTGCTGTCTTCTGTAACGCTTAATGAACTTCGTGAATTTATTCAGTACCTTGATACTGTCTATATTAGTCCTGTCATTTTAATTCTCTAAAATCACTGTGAACTCACTTGAGTGATTTATAACATTTTTAAAGCCCTGCCAAACCTGATATAACAAATGTGCACACATAGTCCCACAGACAGATTACAGTACATTTTTAACTGTATGAATAAACCATACTAAGTAATTATGGTGATAACTCTTACCTTTTTGAAAGCAATATTTGTAATCAAACTACACAGAGCTTGACTGCTGAATAGGATTGTATGCCTGAAAGGTTGGGGGGAATGGCTCTGATTGCCAGACAGTGAGACTCTATTCTCTTTGTCCTTCTTATTATCCCTAATCACTCTAACAATCATGCACAATGAACCCTTTAGAATCTTAGGCTTATAAACACATGGTTCCAGCAGAAGCAGAGGTAATAAAGTCTGATTTCCTACAGATCTGTGGGTTTGTGCTTATACGGTACCACTCTCTTCACTGCAACACCCCAGCTCTTCTTCACCGTCTTCCTCCTGGACCAGAGCCAGCGCCGCTCCCCAGTTACACTGGTTCTTACCCTTCCTCCAGGGCGGAGCATTGACATGTGGTTCACTCCTTTACCCAGTTGCTGATTTTTAGTACACTGTAAGAACAGTGATAGCTGCAACACAATCTCCTTTTCAATTTGGGCTAAGTGAACAATGGGTCCAAAAGCTGTCAGGGAGACTGACAGACTATGCTAAAAATAGTGTTTAATCATGCAAGTGCCTAGTCTTATTTTATGTGTCCTTATATACGTTTTAAAATGAGTATGCACTGAAATGATGAATTGAAAGAAGATACAATTAGTGTTAATTTTATTTCCTTCCTCTTCAGTCACAGGATGTTGAACGATGGTAATTGCTATTGACTCACCTGGTCTGTGACTGTTCGATGGGTAACTGCCTACATGGAAACATGCTCTTTGGCTGACTTGCCTCAATGGATTCTTTCACACTGGCCATGGGTTCAGTTCTTCACTATCCAGTATCTTCCACACCACAGCTTCACCTGGAGTGTCTTGCTTGGCAAAGAAACATGTCTGTTGAATGAACATCAACTTTGGATCATTATTGTTTTGATTTAGAAGCATGTTACACTTTACACTGATGGCAATTATCCTAAAGGATTCCAGGCATTTAAGAGCAGACTGCGTACATTAACTTTTTGGCTAAGTGAGGAGTAGCTAGAAGTGACAGAGGGGTGTTATCATTTAGCCTCAGGCTGGCAGCTGAACAGCAAACAGCTGCTGTCTCCCACCTTTCCTTCCCCAGGGAGAAGGAATGGAAAAAGACGAAAAGCTTGTGGGCTGAAACAGTAACATATTTAATAGAATAATAATAAAAAGAGTGATACAGAGCAATACTTGGAACTGGAACTGGAACGCACGCTCCCAGCAATGAGTGCCAGAGGCAGACCCTGCGAGCACAGCCAGCCCAGCAAAATGCAGAGATCCCAACCGAGCGTAGAGAAGTCACAGATCAGGCAATGGGAGCAAGAAGCAGGAACCCTCCAGGATGGCAGCCATCGAAGAAGAAGGGCATCTCCAGCAACTTCCTGCTTATACATTGAGCGTGACGTTCATGGTATGGACACTTCACTGATCAACCTGGATGTCAGTCTAGGTGCTGTCTTGGTATCTTCTCTCCCAGACTGTCCTGCCCTTGCAGCTGGACAGTTGGAAAGTCCTTCGTCCCGTTGGCAGCAGTCAGGATATCAGTGAGTTCTTCATTCTTTTAATACCAAATCCCAAACACTGGAAAGCTACTGGAAGAAAACATTAACCCTGTCCCAGGGTGCTATCTTATTACTCACGAAATCCAAAACAAAATCCAAAACTGAATCCAAAACAAAAGACCATGCTAGCTACTAAGAAGAAAAATTTCTAACTGCATGGAAAATTACCTCATTCAGCTACCCCAGCACAGTCTAAATTAAAGTATAACACATCCACGTAGATGCTTACCTCAGAAGTTAAAAATAATACCAGGCAAATAGCTAATACTTTTTTTTCCCAAATAAAGCTAATGAGATAAACTTGCTTCTCTAACTCCAAGTCTGACATAGCCCCATTAATGGAAAGACAACGCAGCAAATTGGTAACTGTACTCTTTTAACATCAGTTGTCAGTATCAGCATGACTTACTGGCCTGTATTTTGCTATACTTTGTGCAAAGGCAGACAAGCCATCTGATAAAATAACATTTCTAAAGCAGAGATGGAAAACCTCTTCTGGCATGCAATCCTCATTGCTGTCAACTGCAATTGTGCAGCAATTCCCTGCCATTTTAGGCTCCAGCCTAAGGTTAGTCCATAATTCTGACAGTCTGCTTGGGACTGTTTACAGTAGGCACCACCTTTTCTAAATGCTTTGTTAATGGCATAATAATGAATCAAAATACCAAATTTACCGTCAGTGTTCATGCAATTTACATGAGAAAGCTGGTTTACTTTCCTCAGCTATTTCTGCTGAAGTTTCCCTCAATTATAATTTCTCAACCATACTGTTCTGTTCAGAACATGCATTAAAAATTTGCATCCAATCTTGCTTTTGATTGTGCATTAATCCTATCCAGCTGGCAGCTGATGTCACTGTTAGCAGTCCATTTTTCCTCTTCCAAATGATATAGTTAGCATTTTAGAGTAGTTACATATCAAATCTTACAGATGAGTTCTTATATAAGAATTCTTCCATGCGACACAGCTCAGTTCGTGCTGGATGCTTGGACTAGTTGCAAGAGTAGCACAGCTCATCATAGCTAAACTACGAGCAATTTCAATGGTTCACATGCTCTTTATTTAACAATATTAATTTATTTGAAAAAAATGGATTCAATTAGTAGGAAATTGCTATGAAAGGGGAAGAGCTATTTAAAAAACTTCATGTGAAGACGAAGCTGCTTCTAGACTGGACAGCAGTCCCAGCTGCCTCTTACATCCACCT
Organism: Pampusana beccarii; assembly: GCA_013399365.1. Taxonomy (NCBI): domain Eukaryota; kingdom Metazoa; phylum Chordata; class Aves; order Columbiformes; family Columbidae; genus Pampusana; species Pampusana beccarii. The sequence continues at coordinate 453,219 of VWYH01009165.1, forward strand.
GCTCCAGCAGGTACCACAACTCAGATCATCACTTCCTCAACACTGCTGAAGCACCAGATGTTGGACCTACATTTTAAGCAAATTAGACTACTAACGAGCAAATCCTTTTCTGGAGCTGGCATATGGATTAGGTTGTCCCGTAAAATAACAGCTATAGGCACTGATCTCACTTGGGAGATTGTTCAGTGAGAAACTGCATATAAAAATGAGATACAGTAACATCTAAATGCTTTGGCTGAATTGAGCTTAAATTAAAATTGGGTGAGAGACTACACAAATACATCTGTAAAACAGCAAGCCTTTCTAGTAGGAAGCAGCTTTTTCAAAAATACCTTAGAGAAGCAACAATGACTAAAACTACTATTATTGGGAGTTCTAATGAAAGGGCAAGCTATCTTTAAAACAAACCCAGGAACAGGACAGAAAGTTGCTAGTTAGGTTAATGCAGGAGGGAGCTCATGTAATTTTAATTAAGGATTGCATTCCACCTCTGAATTTCATTATTATTTTTTCATGTGTGGAGACTGCAAGAAACATTACTGCCATGCAGTTGGTACAGGACCCTTACTCAGTCTTATTTTGGAATGAGTGAAAAATAAGTTGCATAGTATTTCCTAGAGAGGCAACCTTACACTTGGAAGTGTTTAAAAATATCAGAAGCACAATGGTGTTTTTCAGATGTTTAGGAAAGGGTATTAATTTGGGAATGTAAATATAGGTTGTCAGCAAGTAGCTTTAAAAAGTACTTTACCTTTTCATCTAATTAACGAACTATAGCACTCACATTACAAGTTGGTCATGCTGCTCTTACAGGAAAAAACTACAATGCTCAACTACCTTGTAATACTTTGTTTTATATTGCAGTTTCCAGTGACTAAGAGCTAACGGTTTTGTGTCACATCTAAACAATTACATTTGAAAGTCAGAACCCTACAAACACCCCAGTGTTGCACAAAACTCTGCATTTAAGCAACCCCTCTGACAGGATCAGCAATGGCCTAGCACACTCAGGGCTGAAGACAGGTATAAAACTTTCCTCAAGTGTGTGTTATCCGATGGCAATAAAGCCGCCTTCTAAGGCAGAAAAGGGATGTGAGCCTTGCCCCTGCTCCCCTGCATGGTGGAGAGGCCTGCAGTGAGCACTGTTGTCTTCTCCTGGCAGAGCTCTGCAGAGTTAGGCCTGGCACAGCAGGAGCCTGCCTGGCACAGCAGGAGCCTTAGGTACACTGTTATTCCGCCTAGTTACAGTTATTGTTTTATTCATTTGCTTTGCACAAATAGGTGTTGGATTATTGAAATTTACTTTTCACAGATCTCTGTATTTTACAGTCTAGGGGGAGGGCAGTCACCAGTGAGAAGTCTGGATATGCAAGTTCTCCCCACGTGCATTCCAGCTTCATGCCTGCTACACATACCAAAGTCCATGTGGTATCTCTCATACTTACCGTGTGTGTTCACATTTTAAAATTCCCCAGCATGGGAACTCTGTGGAAAACAGCCTGTGATAACCATACGGCAACCATCCTGGACTCCTCTGTTACCTGAGCACAAACTGGCATCCTGCTCTGTGAAATCCACTGAAGAAGGTAACCCACTGAACAAGGGTAGGCAGTGCAAAATCTGGCAAGGGGCAAGACTAGCATCCTGCAGCACAGGGCACAAAGAGGAGCAAAAAACCAGCATAAATTAGGGAAACAGCAACCCTCCACCCAGAGTAGCAGAACCAGGACTAACAGGGTGGAATGGAAATCCCTCCACACAAGCTCCCAGCCTCTGTCCATCACAGCATGACGAGCCACCAAGTCACGTGGCAATTTGCCCATCAGTACAGTTTCACATTTGGATTCCTTCCACATACCTTCTGTACCGCAGGAGACTCTGTCACTACCTTTTAGCTCTTCCAAAGCAGCACAGACCTCATGTCGTCTTCTTTGGAGAACCACCGTGTTTCTTGTACAGAGGCACCTTTACAGACTTAAAGGCAGCGCATAAAAAAATTCTGCACTTTTTCACATAATCCTGAGCCATTTTCCATACACAGTGGCTCTCCCTTGTGCTATGTAAGTTGAGGGATAAATGTGGAATAGGAAGCAAAAGGCATTAGACATGCAACTGGGCAAATTTCCACATAACTAAATTTCTTCAATAAACAAGAATATGAACGTCATATTAAATACACTAAAAGATTCTCCATATATTTTCATAGGGACATATTAACAACTACAGCCATTAGTTCTTTAAACACAAAGCAAATCCCCAGGTTTACTTCTCTTCTGGAGGCAAGACTTCAATTGATGTGTGGAGATTCGTATATAATTGGTATTTGTGTTATGAGGACTGTTGCCTCAATTTTCTGCCAAAGTGGTAAAAACGTATTCATGCATCCCATTTCCAAGTATTTCCTTCTTTTACTGCTGCACCAGAGCCTGCCAGACAACGGTATTTTGTAGGCTTTACTTCGGTGAGTGTATGAAAGCAATTCCAGCCCAGTGCATTGCTACACAAAGACAGCTCCTTGTTCATATAAAAAAAGCAAAACCCTTTACCCCTCTTCCTTTTAACAGCAGTGAAAAAACATAGAATCCTACCATAAATAAGCCAGCAGATCTGGTCTACTGTAATGGCAGAGGTTTGAAAGATGCAGCTTCCTTGGCAAAATCAAGAGGTGCAGCTTTTTCTCAGAAGAACCACTGTAAAAGAGTGGCCCTTGCCTATTCTCTCACTTCCGGAAGTGGTTTGTAGGTGGTGCTTTGCTGACTGACAGTTTAGCCCAAAATATCAGACTGAACGTCACTTTTAAGAAACTGACTACCTAGACTGAAAAAGGACAGTTTTTCCAAGGTGGACCCAGCTGGACATTCAGAAATTATTAACATGCAATTTTTTACTTTTTAAATCCTAGTAAAATGTCTTTTAAAAATAAAAGTATTTAAATTTCTATAGAGAGAACTTATCCTTCTAACACATACTGTTACAGGTTCATACCAGAAGTAACATCAAATACTGTAGTGATGAACTCAGTAAAGACCTACTCGAATCTGCTTTAAAAATGCTGGAGTCTGCAGTGTGGATAACAGTTTTCGAGCTAAAACAAAGGAAAATACTGTTTGCATTGCATTTCATGGAAAAGAGAAGAAAACCGACACTACATTCCTAATACTTATGTTTATTATGAAAGTGTCTCCAAATCAAAATAGCCCACAATACTGATTGGTTCCAGAGATTTTATGAGGAATAATTATTTTCCATATTAAAAAAACCAAAACCAACCAAATAAAACATAAAATAACTCCCAAAGTTCTACACAACAGCTATACATGAAAGGACTTCTAGCTAGCACATCACTGTGTCTGGGACAGTGGAGCTCCTACACATCACCGCATTTCTGAGAGAGTTGCTCAAGCACAGGATTGTCATGAAAACACAGGTGAAACAGTGTCATCTGCCTCACCCTGACTTGCAGCAGGCAGCCAACATGCACAGTAAGGTATGAGAGCTCGTGTACAGAAGTTAAACCCCGGGACTGCAAGAAGCTGAAGCTCAACAGAAACCAGAAAATGTGTCTTGTTGCACAGATCATTTTAGGTCATGTAAGACAATTGTTTTGGTCTTTGTCCAACATGCGTGATCACTGACACGGCTCCTAAAAACATAATTTCATAGTATTTCCTCCAGTTTCTAAATTGAAAGCAATTTTAAAGACTGAGAATTCTGTAGAGACACACTCAAACACTGTGTTTTCATTGCAACTACAATCAGAAATTTTTACAATTTAAAGGCTATATATGTATACCACTTTTCCAAACTTCCACTAGTGCTTTTTAAAAGGAAAGGAAAAAGAGTAAGGTTGTTTTATTGAAGTTCCCATTAGTTCCCCGTTCCAAACCAAAACCAGTCAAAACAAGTACAAACTGGTTTTGCTTTATGGTTTAAAGGCAACTGTAATTTGCAGAACACTGAAGTTCTGCCTAGTAAGGTCTACATTACAAGAAGGGTAAAAAGCATTCGATATCTCCTCTCACACAAGTGTCAGAAGAAGTAGACAACAGGAGACATACAAAAATGAGTTGTAGCAAAGAGATTAAAAAAATACCAAATCATCAACTGTAGAAAACCAATGTTAGCCCATAGTTATCTGAGAACAGGGAAGGCTGCAGTAATGAGAAGATGAATGGAACAGGCGTTAGACTTCCTACTAGAATACTCTGCGTAAGACACATGTTGTGTCTAAACCAATCTGTGGTCACCATCATTGACATTTGCTGCAGGGTAACAGCTTTGCCACCATGTCCTTTTCAAAATCAGAAAGTGATTTTCCCTTGAAACAGATACAGATTTAAGACACAAATCACTTCACTGTAAGCAAAGGTTTAGTGCATGTACTTGGGACTCAGAAAAAGGATTTAGCATTGGCAATCACACAGAATGGTCACAGGCTGAGACAGGAGCATATGAAGCTGTGACACCTGTTCCAATTCTGCTGGAATCATTAAATAAATAACACATAGAAAAAACTACAAACTGGCAATAAGGAAACAGCACGGGACACTTTGGTATTTTAGAACTAGCACTACTGAACACTGATCAAGATCCAAAAGACTCCGACGTCCACCCTTGTTGTTTGGTCAGATATTTCTACCATTTTCTGCAATGTTTGGTTTTAGTTTCTTATGAAAAAAACCTCACCATATATTTTTCTTTTGGTACAAAATATGCCAATATGGGAAACAGTAAACAAAGGGAGACCTGAATCTTACTTTACTATATTCTAGGCTGGCTAGGAGAGAAGACAAATACTTACTATTTACTAATAAACTCTAAATACCATTTCCTCATTTTTCTACTTTAACATCTCAACCACTGGGTCATGTACTGTACTATAAAAAGAGAGCACAGAAGTTAGAAGACAAAGAGGTTATAGAGTACAAACTCTCATTTCTAAAATGACTAAAATGACAGTTCTAGAAAAGGTATGAATATACAGAACCTTTTAAGATCTCTCATTTACCATAAGCCATGCGAATCATTTCAATCAATTTTCTGGAATATGTGTGATCATCCTCTAAATACTCGATGGCATCCAAAAGCACCTTGCAAAGCTCTTCAGCAGAGAAGCAAACAAACTTAGACAAAAAAAAAATAGTTGCATGATATTCTCTTTGCAGAGTAGAAGATGAAGTCAAAGTTTTGACACTCATTGGTTAAAGCAATGAACCAAAATATACTGCCATGTGTGAGTTCTAAAAACACTTGGTTCATCCCACTAAAGATGGAAAAAAATAGTATGAATTTTTTATTTCCATAAAAAAATGTAGCTTGAAAGTTTAGTGATTGTTCAGCATAGTGAAGTTCTCAGTGCTTCCTTACTCTCATCCCATTTCAGCAAATCTTTCATCTCACCTATTTCCCAGATAATTCTGTATTAAGTTTATTCTAGGCTGCTAAGAAGAGACTCCAAAAAGCCAGGTTTATAGGAGATAAGTCACTGGGAGTCAGCTGAACCATGGTAACTGTGTACATGCTTCAGCCCATGACAGGTGCACCTGAACCTCAAAGGAACAGTTTCAATCCAAGTTGCATGTTTTAAGAGTGGGGGTACACTAACAGCATCTGTAGCCATGATGGCAAACCATCTCCAGGGCTGTACCGTGACTGTACATCTGAGGCAACACTAGAGAGCACAACTGGGAAGGACCACCAGGGACCAAACGTCTCCTGCCTCTGGCACAGGGATTGGTTTAGGGAACTGCTCTCAGTCCAGCAACATTGCAGTACTATTGCATGTTACCTATGTTGTGTATGTTGATAGTTCAGAGCAACATTCTGTCCCTTTGTAAGATAAAATATTTTGCCAAAATGCCATTTTTGTAACCATCTTTGCAGAAGGGAAATGCTCCAGTAGAGGTAGCAATCAACAGCATGAAAGAGGTGTGTTTAGACTGTTATTCTCAGTCACCATCTTAGCAGGTCAGATTTCAGAAATTATAACATTCATTCAATATATCCCAGGATAGCTTTGTTTTAAAATCTTGGTTATTGACTGTAACTATTAAACAACTGCCACCTCAGATACTGAGGATGGGATACTTTCTGCTGCAATCAGTGTATTTTCACACGTATAACCTGCCTTGCAGATAACTGTCTGAAATCAGAGGCACAGGAGACAGATGAGAAAAATCAGAGACAGAGAAACTGTTGAGGGAGAAGGAGATTTAAATAAGACTCCCTTGCTCCCTCAAGGTACGCTCATGGACAGAGAAGCTATGCAGCAGCTGAATTACGTTACCTGGCTTTTTCAAAAGATGCTCTGTGGTGAGTAAAACTGACAGCTCTTCTTCTGCGACTTACAGTTTTTCAGTTTTCTTACCTCTATGGTCTACTAAGTGGAGGTAACATTTTCATTCATGCCATTCTGCCCTTACTTTCAGCACATCTTTTGCTAACTCACAAGGTTCTCTACGGACAACAAAGGTTTCAGAAGTTTTCAAGAGTGACCAGTAGAAGACGACAAATCTCAGTTTTTCAAAAGAAAGAAGTGGCAACACAACTTTCTTCAATGGAGTCTGTATAAAATAGAGCCTTTAAACATGTTTTATGGCATTAGAAACCATCCATATTTTTCTATTTGCATAGGTGGAAGGAATCAGAAAGATTTCCTGGCTTAGAGTTCCAGCTGAACACAGCATTCCAATCCCTTTGTACACAGAAGACAACCTATTACATTTTTTTCCTGGTTTGTTCCTTCCCTTTTTAAATTACGTTTTTCCTTTTTTTTTTTTATTTTTTTTTTTTATTTTTTATTTATTTTATGTATAAGTCTTTGGTCTATAAGCACATTGGTTCTGTGTGCACATACAAAATACTGTTGAAACAGTAGGTTGCATAGAGTCTGTTACCCAAGAACCTCACAGACTTTTGGCACTGCTGTCACAAATCGCAGGAAAGTGTCTTGCAAGAGCTGTATGTTCCTTAGCATCCTACATCAAACTATGACCTAGAGACTGAAAGAAGTGTGTACATAATGTCTAAAAAGATTTTTACTTTGGGTGTTACTTTGTCTTCTTTGGGACACAGCTTGTAAATTTTGAATGAAAAAGGAGAGCAAAATTATTTTACAGACACCCTTAATTTTATTTTTAGAGGTGATGAGAGTTCAAAGTTTGCTGTGAATTAAGTCAATTTTGCTCAAGTTTTCACGCATTTAAAATAAACTACTTCTAGCAACATATGACATTCTGCCTTTTCTCTCTTCACCCTACCAAGAAAGTAGCAATAAGAATGATACCTAGACTGAACTGAGTCCGAAGAAGCAATGAACTTTTCATCTGCTGTTTTTTCAATCACATCTCTGCCCTCATCCATCTGAACTTGCAAGCAGAGTTCCAGGAGTGAGGTCTGGATTCACAATGCTGCACATGAATAAACACCTTTCAACATGGATTCTCTGCAAAAAGCTAAAATCTGTAGAGGTCAAAAATTGCAAGGCAAAAGAAAAAAATTGAGTACTGTTAACATCAATGCTTTTGGGTATTTGCACAACTACTCAAGTCTACTTCTAATGCGATTAACCACCAAACTGAATTTTATATTATGCTACAGTAATATCCCACAATTACCACAGTTCTGTTGTTTTGTTTTGTTTTGGTTTTTTCCCCCAAATTGGTAATTGAGCACATTACCTACTATATAAAATATCAACCCAGTGTTTTAAAACTTTATGTTGGAGGAATGGCCACTGTGATTTCATAGGCAATTTCAAAACCAGCACTTTAAAACACAAAGATAGCAAAAATATCTGAAGCAGATCTAGAATCTATAAAGTTATGCTCTATCTTACTGTAAGTAAGAAATCAAACAACTATTACTTATAGCAGGCTCAGCAAAAGCAACAGGGATGGACAGAAGAGATCTGAGCGTGATGCTCTCCACCACTGAGAATCGCAAGAGATAAAAGTTAGAGAATGGATATTCCCTTTTGTCCAGAAGTTCCCAAAAGAATACAAAATAAATAATATTTCAAAGACAGTACAAGTGAAAATACTGCTCCCATTGTGTCAGTTACATACACATACAGCATGCCTACATATACAGAATGGTGTGTTGTCTTCATTCACAAACAGGAAACATGGCAGTGCGCTATTAGAATGCTTTGATACTCCTAATTTTTTTCAGATACTGAGATATATGAAGAAACTGCATTCACAACTTATGATTTACTTCCAGCAGCAAATAGTTCATTCTGTTCATGCCTCACAATTGAACTCAAGAATTAATGTTCCTCTGAGGAAGTGCTGCCAGTCAGATACCCATTTGTCCCATTGGCACCGCTGGTCCCATTAGTGGTGACAGTGCTGTGAGGGGTTTTTGAACGAGGTACTGTTTCTTCCTCATCTGAGCTTGACTCAATGTCACTTCGGTCATCCTTTGCTACCTGTAGAATTCGAAAAAGAAGCAAGCAGTAGGTGATTGTAAGGAAACAACTGAGCTTTTTGGTTCAAGCCAGAATAAAAGAATTCACACAGTAATACAAAAATAAAGCAATAATTAAAGATGAAGATCTACTGTAAGATATCAGTAACGCTGTGAAAACACTGCCTATTTTACTGCAGAAATGAAAGAATGGGTTGCAAGTGAGGAAGTAAGTTAAGATCTGAAGGAAGAAGAATCCTCCATACATATGTCACGCATACTCATCTTTAACCCAGTCCCTGTCTTACTGCGAGTGTCTAAGTCTGCTCTTGTGCCATCTAAATTTTCTCCTGTGCAATTTTTTGAACTACAAGGCAGACGACTTATGCTCTCAAGTACACTTCCTGAATGGTGACAGAGCAGCTGCTTATTCTGCTGATATATATGTCTCAAAAAGGTTGTAACATGATAGCTCCCAGATACTACAGACAGAAGTGAGTTTGAATGGTATTAGGCAATGCACAGGTGAGAAGCAGAAACGGCCTTTGAAGATAGCCTTCATTTAAATATATAAACACAAACAATGGATAAAAATACCACGCAGAAAGCACAAATTAAAAAAACCCACAAACACTAGTATTGTGCAGAATAAGTCTTTTGTATAGTAAATTTGAAGACACTTACATGCAAGGGGTTCCACTTCCCAGCCTTCCAGCACAGCACAAGGGAAAGGATAAACAAGCAGAGTAAGAAAGAGCAGGAAGCACTGTTTGAAGTCACTGGTGTAATTCAGACAGGAGAGCTGAGGCTAACAATTGCTAAAAGCAGAGGAGACTGAAGTGTGGCTTCCAGGCAAAATACAGTTCACGAATGTACTGCCTGTCATACAGAGCAAGTGGCAGATTCTGGGCTCTGTCCAGGACAAGGCTGAGCTCTCCACCGCCTTCACAGAAAGCAGTTTTCTGCAGAACGATCCTATTCACTTTGGGGGCGATTACATGCCTAAAACATGTACTCATGAGCTCTTTAAGGGGAAAATGATATTTTAACATGATATGTAAGCGTTACTTCTATCATCTAAATGTGAGCGCCGTATCTGCACAGCAAGTGTAATGGGGCTAGCATTTCTGTGAATTGTACCTCCCTGCCAAATATAACTATGGCAGCAACACTACATTTTAGCCCAAATGGTCTTGCTGTAGGAATCCTAGAAAGAAAGTACGTACCCCTTTGGAGAACCTCATTAGTACCAAAACCCAAAAGAGGCTGTGATTTGTCACTTTGCCATTAGCAAAGGCAGCAGAATTTCAATTTGTGTTATTATCCCTATCACTACCAGCTGGGAAATGAACACTCAGCTAACAACTGCTATAATGACAAAAACCAGAACTGGTAGCCCCAAGAAAGTAGTTTGCCTTTTTTTTTTTTTTTGTTAATCCAATTTCCCTAATGTAGTTTGGTTAGGTGTACCAGATTATAAAAAAGAAGTGTGGAAGCACAAATAAATACAAACACTATAAAGAGTATATTAACTTATCTGACATTTGTTAGAAAGAGTAGAAAAACGTTTCCGTGAGAGTTTACATTAAACAATGTGTCTTCAGTAACATGTTATGGATTAGAAAGAAAAAGTAACCAAAAAGTCAGTGACTCTGTATTGATAATGAAAAAGTTAAAATCATAAACATGAAACAGAACCATGCTGTCTTACCTTGCCCTTTGAAATAGCTTTGTAGGCTGCCTTTATGATTAGGTAAGACCAAAAACAGTGCAGAATTTGAAGAATCACAAGCAACACATTGAAGACCCACAAGGCAGGAAAATTGCCCAGAGCTTCGTACAGTTCAAACAATGTTGTGTTTAATATCCTGGAAGAGAAAGGGTCAGAAAAACAATGACACTTCCCTTAAGCCAACAATCTAAAAGAAGCCCCTTTTAAATCAAGGTGACAAGTACTTGACAAGATGGGATTCACACAGATAGTTGGTTCTCAGAGTAACAGAGACTCTGACTGAATCACACAGGTGTCTCCAGAAACAACATCAAATCTTGCTTTCAGTGTTTAACTTCTGTTTGTAAACGTCACTTATAGAAAACAAAGATCCTCAGTGTGCATTCTTCTCTTATTTTATAAAGCTGGCCGGTGTTGTTTGTCTCAAATACCTCCTTCCCTGACTAATAACAAAGATTATTTCATTCTGGTTTGGTTTTTTTTTTTGTTTTTTTTTTTTTTTTTTAAATCAAGCTTTTCCATCTCAGCTGCTTCCAGTAAGGGTTTGGTGCCCCTGTATCAGCATAGGGTAAGAGCACGTAGAGGACTCTCATACCACAGTGCAACCCACATGCAGCACCGTGTTGTTCAAACCACATTCCCAGGCTGTGACAGCGAGCTGCAGCCTCCCCCACGTTACACCACATCTGTACCAGGAGCAGGGCAACGCTCCCTGGGTGCGCCCAGCTGAAGCCCTCTCTCCCAAACCCCACCTCAAAGCCGAGGGGTTCGTGCTGGTGTTTGTACACAGCTCGGGATGCCTTTGCCCCCTTGGTATCAGCACCACGAGCGATGTGCTATGCAGAACCAAAACCAGACCAAGACCACTGAGTCAAAGCGAGGCTTCAGCAGCTGTAAAACCATGGCACACATGTAGCAGGATTCAGCCTCTTACAGGGTTTTCTAAGAATGGGTGGAGGTTTTTGCTGAGTCTCCCAACAAAAACTCTTCAGTGGAAACCCAGCACCAACAGGAATGTGAGGTCAAAATAATCAACCAGCGAAGGGACTTAACCCTGGACCTTGAACATCCTGAGTTCCTGTACTAACCACTATGGTACTGGGCAGCTCTGGTGGCCACTTTTTGCACGAAATCCAATTTGCACACCACTTACGTACAAGTAAGAGCCAGGTTTAGCAGTCACATACAGGAGAGGTGGACAACGGGGATACTTTGGGGCAGCAAGGCTTGGGTGTCACGTCAAAGAAATTCGGGCAGTACTAGGCACTTGAACCAAGTTTTTGAGAATCGGCATTTCAGATGGAGGCAGGAACAGTGATGTTACAATATGACTTCTGAAGCTTTGTGAATACAGCACTAATTATTCTGTCCAAGTACTCCACCATAGCAGACAATTTCAGTCTGGACCTCAGCAAACTGCCTGAGAGCAGAGAATGGTCAACAGACAGTAGAAACAATGGCATTTTTGGAAAGAAATAACCATCTATGAATGCTTGTTACTTAAGGGGAGAAAAAGGTGGCAAGATGAGGATTTGCCAACCTCCATCCATTTTCCCTGCTGTGTAAAAATGCATTAAAAAGTCCATTTGCTTTATATGTTCTTTTTTGTTTCGTTTTTAAATTAACTATCACCTGCTGACGTGCCACTAGATGGCACATTTCATCAGCAAACCACTGCACCCACTGGGTCTGCAGTCCGGAGGGGTCTGGGGGCTCAGTGGGGGCTGCAGAACGGCCCAGCTCCACCTGAAACATCACAGGCACTGAGCTCAGCTGTTTAAAAAGCCACCACATTTGCTTATTCCATCACATCCTTTCCAACAACATAAAAATCAGCTCAAGTAGTATGAATAAGTAGTATTAATAAGAAGTATGTACAGACAGCAAAACCAGAATATATCATTCAATGCTAATGATTTGCGTGTATAAAACAGCACTGGTCAAAATCAACCGGTCATTTCTAAGACACTGGCCTTAATAATGTAGTGCATTTCATAATAAATTTCCTACCTTTTTATTTTTGCCTTCTTATGCTAAACTGCATGTTTGCTTCATAATTTATTGAGAAGTGGATGTTTTATAACCTTACTATACAGCTGTGTTTTTACTCTGTCTGCTCTTTATGAAGTGTACTCTAGAAAAATAAACTGTTTTCCAGTTTGCAAAAACCCCGTCATATTATTGCTTCTGTCAGCTAAAATCCCTCAGATTCAGCTTTGTGTAAGCCGTTCTGCCAATGGTAGCACAGCAATGCTCCCTTCATAATTCCAGGGGATGCTCTCATGCATATCAAAACACAGCTGTAGTCAGCACTGGTTTACTTCACCAGCACGCACTTCAGTTCCAACCATCGTATCAAATTCACACTTGAAATCAACAACTCCTGTACATAAAGCTACGTAAAGCTCACATCCAACTGTCTTTGTCTAAAATTTTATATGCCCCAGAATTGTAAATGCAGTTTCCACACATTTCTGTTTATATTTTCATTCATTGGATCAAATTCACCTCTGGGAACTTCCATAGCAGTCAAGTCAAAAAAGCAGCATTAGAGATGCAGATGGTCTGTTCTTGCAGAAGTCTAAAATACCAGGAAGACAGCAAGGCCATAAAGAGTGCTTCTGGTTCCAAAAGCAGTTTTCACCATGCAAATGAGTCACCTACTGTGTATTAGGTATGTGAAATAAGCCTTCATTGAAAAAGCAGACCTCTTTCTAACCTGCTCGTGTCCAGCAAACTAAGGACAGGATTGGAACTCTCCACCAAAGCTGCATAAAGGATCTCACTAATTGCTCAGCCATGCTAAGAGGGGTCAGAGACCTGGTGAGCAGGCTAGGTGTGCAGGCAGAGCTAGGGCTATGTCTAAGCATGTAGAGCTAAGCAGAAGCTGAGTGAAAAATACAGAAAACTACAGAAATAATGAAGGAAAGCAAATCAACTTTTTCTCTCAGAATAATTTATTTCATAGCAAAAGTCTGAAATGGGGGGGAGGGCGGGAAATCATAACGTTAGTAGGCAGAATACAGTGAGAAATTTTACTTGCAGAGACTGAGCAAAGCAGCGAGGGAAGAAAGATTAGACAAATTTCCACCAATTCCACTGCTGAAAAGATTCAACCAAAGCATTTTAACCACCTACACAAGTAACTGGGACTGGAAAAAGCAGCATGAGAATGGATTACAAGAAGGAGAAAGTGCCTTTGGGATGTACATGCAAATAAATCTTAGGTTCAAATACTAAAAAAGGCAGTCAGAGACTTAAGTCTGCAAACAGGCTTGCTGGAATTTTTCAAAGCTCTCCAGTGGCTAAATCCCAGCTTTTCATAATGAATGGCAGAAACTTTGATTCTTGGTTATCTGACTGGAAACAGCTGGACTTGATCTCACAGGGAGAAATTACTTTAAGCTGCAAGTGCTCTACCTCTCTGAAAACTTTGGTCATCATTTCCCAGGTCTCTGCAATTTGAAACAAAATGTTAGTTTCTGCTTTTGAAAATAGGTTCTAGAGTACAGCAATTTTTCTGAGACCCTGAATGATTTTGATAGCTGGATAAAATAACACAATCTCATGGAAGGCATTATTCTCTCTTCTCTCATTAAATAAATCCCAAGTGTGCCTGCACACCTGGCTGTGTGAATCTCTCAGTTTAGCATTTTGAATTAGGCACTGTGGCTGATGAAGGCAAATGAAAACAAATTCACCACTTAAGATCCAATCCACTCTTAAAGAAATCTGTGGTAGCCTTTCAGGAATGCTGCCACAATATCTGAGCCACTGGGAGAGGTAATTCCATACCTCACTGTGCTACCGCTCTAACTGAACACTCAGAATACAATTACCACATTTTCAACAACTACTAAGCAATCAGATGCATCACACGAATAACAACACAGGTTCTTCCTCTACCATCTAACTCTGTTTAACCAGCTCAGCAGTACTTGGGAGGCTGTTGGCAAGAGGCCCACACACTGACTCAGGTCTGATGACACTCCCGCCCCCCAACTTAGTGGGCACAAGCCCAGGCTCTGGGGCAGCAGTTCCTAGTTCTTGGCAAGCTGACCACTTGTCTTGCACCAGGGATGGAATGAGAAAAGGGAGATGAAGAAATACAGATAAAGAAAGAGCGGGATGGGTGGAAGAATAAAATGCTTATTTACATTTGTCTGAGAATTGGCAAAACATGCCGTGTATGCTTCTGAAAGGGTCCCAAGAGGAAAGAAAGGAGGTGAGAATGCAAGCCATGTGTAAGGAGCCAGCATTCTTCCAGACGGGCAGTAAATTCATGACAAACTCTGCAGAATGCAGCATAACAGGGCACTGTTATCACATACAACGGGAGCAGAAACTGTGCAGCTGAAATAAATGAGTGCCAGCCACGCTCTGCCTTAACTTCTGCAGCACCATCCAGTGACCAACACACTGTGTGTGCAACATGCTGAATGAAAGGCTTCCTGTCACCACGGTGCAACAGCCAGAAGTCTCAAAGCATAACCAAGGACAACAAAACATGGTAACAGCTTGTTTAAATAATTCACAATAAATGTCTTTATCTCCTTTACCATATGCACATTACCCAACAGCACTGTATATTGCGCCATAACCAGCTGCACTGGGATATCCTTCAATACCGCATTCATTGCAGAGCAAACAGATAATTACATCTAGGTGGGCATGAATGAAATTCAGATCCTATTTAGTGTAAGTAAGCCAACAATACTAATGCCTGAATGCTTCAAAGTTTCTGCCTTTTGATTTTTTTCCTTTGAAAAATAAACAATTGCACGCACTTCTGCCTCCAAAATAGTAGTTTATTCTCCATTATACCTGGTAAAAAGGTGACCAAGACCACAGAACAAAGAGTCAGGAGTCCTAAATTCTGGATTCAGCTGTTCCATTAACTTATTATGTGATCCAAAAAATTTTCTGATTTCTTTACATAGTTTACTTTTTGTTGAAGGTGGGCACAACGTATCGGTACATCTTGCCTGCCACACAAAGATGCTGGGAGCATTAATTCATTAGCTTGTTCATAGAACACTATGGACTACTTGCTTAAAAGATCGCATAAAACTGACAGGTAAAAAAGAAAATGTCACTGAGATTCACAGACAAATGAAGAGGCAGTGGAGTGTGAAAGCACACATATGTGCACATGCTGATCAGCCATAAATCAGCTACATTTCATCAGCAGTAAAGATTTATCTCGGGATTTAGACCTTGATTGAAATCTAATAGGACTTCATATCTCAGGCTGTCCTAGTTACTTATAATGACAATGCTAAACTAACTTTATACAACAGGTGACCCGACACATAGCTGTTTCTGCATGAGAGACTTCAGATGAGTTACCCAACTTTTTACTTGAAAAGGGTATGAAATGACATGCAAAATACTCATTACATTCAAGAAACTTAAGTCTATAGCACTTTCATGTCCTGGAGCTCTCAAGCTGCAGCACAGCTAAATGTTTAATTACAGCAAATCCAGTACATGAAGGGCTGTACTGCCAAATTCTTTCTCTTCTGAGTTTCAGCTCGGCCAGCTGCTGTTAGGACTGGTCTATATTGCTGTTCTGCTCTGAACAGATGCTTCTTGGTTCCTGCTGAGTGGAAGAACAAGCTGGTTTCCCTTTTAAGATCCTGCCATCTCTTAGGTTTTCAGTCCCCCAGAGTAGGATTTATGCTACTAAGCAGTGCACGGCAAGGATGAAGGGAGCAGCAGAGACTAAGAAGAGTCATAAGAACCAGTCACCCACACAGCATCAATGAAACAAGGAAGGAGGTATAGGGAGGACAGAGAGATGATTTTTCAACAGCATCTGAGATGGATTCCACAAATTTTTTGGTTGGTGATGCTCAATACGCTCTTCTTTTAGAAAGTAAGTTGATAGAAGATCTCTGCAAAACGCAGTGACAGAAAATATATAAACTGTTGAGTCAGTATTCAGAAAAACATTAAACCCACACACTTCAGTTTTATCAGTGAGCTCAGCATCACGTGTAGTTCTGCTCACCCACGCCACACCCACATCGGAGGATTTCCTGACGTGGTGCTCATATAAGCTCAGCTGATATAGAGATGGGTGGCTCCTGTTTTAATAGTAATAAGGAACAATACCTCTCTGCAGAAACCACAGCCCTGCCACTGAGACTGTGCTATTTTAAGCCCTGTGTAGATCAATAAGATTTCCAATTACCTAACTGAAGTGATGGAACAGGCAGGAAATTATTCATGTTTGATGTGCTGTAAAAGAGACCATTCTGA
Source organism: Pampusana beccarii (assembly GCA_013399365.1). Classification (NCBI taxonomy): domain Eukaryota; kingdom Metazoa; phylum Chordata; class Aves; order Columbiformes; family Columbidae; genus Pampusana; species Pampusana beccarii. The sequence continues at coordinate 469,624 of VWYH01009165.1, forward strand.
TCAAGCTGTCACTGTCCTGGGTTCAGCTGTGCTTTTCTCTTCACCCAATTCCTTCTCGTCAACAGTCACTGCCCATTAACTGATTTTTGCAGCCACTGGTATGAATAATAGCATTTCTACTCTCGTAGACAGAGAAAAACGATAACAAAAGGTCAGAGACACCTTTGCAATCCAAGCTCAAATCTCAGGAGAGTCTTTCAATAGACATTAGGTTATGGAGAGAATTCAAATTTCCTAGCAGAATGTAATTATACTCAGCAAAATGTTGTATCAGTAATGTGCTCTGGCAAAATGCTTGTGGAAAGGCCCGTGATCATATGATAGGCACAGAGAAACTACGTGATGCGAAGAATGACACTTCCAAATCTGAACATCTCCAGGCACGCATAAAACTTTTATATGAGCAACAGAGAATACATATCTAGATCCATTTGCCTAGAGTTCATGCTATTCTCCAAATATTATAGGAAAGGCATTTGTTGTAAACTATTGGAGGCCAGTTACCAATATTTGCAAACCAGGGTATCAGAGAACACAAAAGCCTTCCCCATGCCTTTTGTTGTTGACTAAAAGTAAGTGCAGTACCGCTGCTCAAGGAATATTTCTTCCTCTTGCATTTGGAACACATACTGACACATTGTCTTATGCTCAGCTATATGCCATGGCATACATTTGGGGAGAAAAACATTACTCAAACTTTCTGTAAATGCAGGACTAAACAGAACTAGCTCAAAAGCTCACAAAACATCACGCAACAGCTGCAGACAGTTCTCTGACAGGGTCCTGATGTCTTTCAGGTGGCTTGCATACCATCAGTAGTAGGAGTACCACACTTTGGATCCATTGGTTTAGTCCTGAGAACATGTCCTTAGAGCAATGGAGTAATTTTGAAATCTGTAAAAATCATGCAGCTTAAGGAAGTGTGGTGGCACAGCATCTGCCAAGGACTCACCTTTCAAACAAATGACTCAAGGATTATTGTCCAGTTGTGCAAGAAATGCCGAAAGACATAGATGCAAAGGGGAAAAAAAACAATACCAAAACCGCGACCAACTGTACCTCTGCCACCATAAGCATGATGTGGAGCATTTCCTTTGCACCAAAGTCTGGGAAATCAGCCTCAAATAGTTGTCAGTTTAATCCAATTTTCTTAATAACGATCTCTACTTTCATAGCTATTGTGCAGCATTGATGAAACCAGCTCACTGAGACGGATGCTGGGTTCCTCCCAAAGCGTTTAGCCATAATGACCTCCTCCTAGCAGAGCACTAACAAGATTCTAGCTGCACCACGGCTGTTGATCATGGTGTTCAAAAGCCATTTACTATTTCAAGCTGGTGAGTTAGCTATCATACTCCCACACGTTTGCACAGCTATGATTTTTATGTCCTACATACACCAGCAGCCCACAGTGAACCAGTAGCATTGTTTCGCTTTTACATCAACTCTGTGGCACAACCAACAGCAAACCCCCGTGCTACAGATGTAGCCTTTAAGAGAAAAGGGGTGAGAAGAGGCAGGCTTCCTGCACACACTCCAGCGACCTATGGCCACCCAGACCATCAGCACCCGTATGGGCTGTCTGTGGTAGTGCATCCCAGCACAGCTCTCCCCATCACAGAACAGGCAATGCTTTAGGATGTATTTTGGGTCAAAGTTTCCTTGCGTATCTCTCTCAAAAAAAACACAAAACGAAACAAACCAACCAACAAACCAAACCAAACCACAGCCAAACTGCAAATTCCCATGGTCAGCCTCTTTTTTTTCTGCCCTCCTGCTTGCAAATTATGCAACTTCAGGGGAGACCTGGAGAACTTCAGCTGACTATCACGGCAGAAGCAACCCTCAGTTCAGCCTGCTCAGGTCATCCTGCTCTCCAGTCACGACACCTTGCTGGGCTGATCTGAAACTGGCTGACGGGTCTGGCCACAAGAACAACACCAATGCTGTTTCCCTTCCCATGAGACATTTACACTCAACAGAAAAATTCTGAGCAAAAGAACTGCCATGGCAATGGTTTCTGTCCTGTTTTCAATCAGAGCACAGGTTTTAGAAAGGACATATTTTCTAATAAAGCGAGGAAAGCGAGAACACTGGCTGAACAGCCTATCCTTGACAACAGCCAGCATTATTACAGCTACAGGGTACAGTCTGTAGAAACTAAAAATGAGGATAAGAGAATCAGCTTTGGAAGTCTGATGAAACCCCTTTCCATATAATTTTTTCCTGTTGTGATCACATGAAAATCTTAAAAATGGAAACACTGAGCAAATGCCACTTTTTGTTATTTACACTGCAAACCCACAATGGTGAATGACACCTGTAACCTTTCCATTTCTTACAGCTTTCCTGTAAACAGCTGGATAAGTATTAAGCCAGCACTCCAAAGACATCAGCTTTGCTTCATATAGCATTTAGAGGCTTGAGTTGAGAAGTGCTGTAAACAATCTGAGGAAATAAAATAACCAGTTAGGAAGAACCACATCAGATAGCACTTTGTCAAAAGCAGATGGGATGACAACATTATATATGCTCTGCTAAAGAGCTAAGACAAGAGTTGTGAGTAAATTTATGGAGACTTATTTAATGAAACCTTCTTTTTCATCCATAAATTGGACTTTATGAGTTCTTCAAATATACAGTTAGCTTGCCAAAAACTTTATCAAATGCTCTCGATAAACTGACGGGTTATAAGTTGCCTGCTGAAACTACAAACAGGCTGAAATATAAGCACATTAGGTAACTTTTGTTAGTTCTACAGCATCTATTCACTGACAGCACAAATAAAATCAGGAATCAAGTACTCTGGATCAAAGTCATAATTTATTCCTTTAATATCTGCTACCCACAAACAACTTAGATTGTGCTCTGGTTCAGACAATATTCTGAGCAAAACAAGCTCTAAACAGTGTCAGAAGAGATTTATGTTCTTAATAAAAATGTAAGTTATTTTACCATAGAACAATCAGAGATGTTTGTCCAGCTCTATACATAATACTAGCCAGGCTAAAAAGGCTTTCACTGACTTCAGGATCCAGCAGGAGTAGCTAAAACCATCACAAAACACTGCGCTCATTTGGAGTCCAGACAAGGTCTGGGCAGTTGGGATTTATCTGGCTACCTAAATTCTTACCATGCAAGTAACCGACCAGGATCCTTGCTCTAACTAGTGCCTACCTATAGCTTTGAAACGGTAAGATGCTTTTTAAGGGTAGGTTGGAGCTTCTGTTTTACTAATACATCCAGAGGAATGAAGCAGGGTGACTCTGTCGGGGTCCGCATGCTGCCTTCCCACAATGTACATGCTTCAAGGGTCGAACAGCAGAAAATGTTCCAGGAAAGAAAAACAGTATGAAAGACAACAACCCAACCTCCCTGCATTTTAAGAGCCAAAAGAGACAAAACCAGTCAGTATCAGCTAGAAAAAGAACAAAGCTCACAAAAACAGAGGTTTCTACAGACTGTACCCTGTGTACCTCTGTGCTGCTCTGTTTGTAACTCAAGCTGCAATTTTGCTCAGAGAGAAGCTGATTCCAGGATAAAAGAAAGGAGAGAGAACAGTGCAAACTGTCAATAGTGGATCGCTATTTGGAGACCCAGCGTGTGCATTAACAGCATGGCTATATCCCACGCTGTTGTTTAACCAGTGATGAAACTCGGGAAGAGCAATTCAGCCAGTCAAGCAGAGATGAGAGAATGACTGGTAATAAGTAACTAGGGTTCATTACAGCACACCATGGTGAACAGAAGTTAATTTTAACTCAGTGAGGATCATGCCATGCTTGTCTGGTTCATGCAGATATTCATTGCCATGAAAAGGCAATTAGAAATCAGCCATGAGCCAGACTGCGTGTACTCTGGTGAGCTTTAAAAATGAAAGAACAACAAGGAACAAAGTTGTTCTTCCAATGACTGGCAGATTCATGCTTATATAGGATTTTTTGGCATAAAAATCCCATTTAGCAACTGTACATTGCAGTTGATGAGACAGGCACCTGGAACAGCTTTGAGTTGTAACAGTGAGAATTATTTTTGCCATCTTTTTTGAGAGAACCTTTCCAAACAGACTTAAAAATGGAATATCCAGTTAAGACATACCTACCCTTATTAAACAAGACCATACCAACTAACCAAAGTGGTTGACTGTCTGTCCTTGCTGTTTTTAATGTGGAACAGTAGTCCAGTCACTGACAGCATCTGAAGAGATCAAGGACAGGACAGAGTACAGACTACCTGGATTATACCAAATTTGCTGAGATGAGGATTTGGGTGACAGCACATGCAGAACATGACCTGTGTTCTTTATAATCAGCTTGAATCAGGTTTTCATTTACATTTGTACAGTTAAGCCACTGTTTCACATTTGTCAGTGCATATATGTAACATGTGCCATGCTGAGACCTCATGGGTTGCCTGAATGCCAACACTGTTTCCCTGCTCCCTTGCCTTTTGATAGCAGTACTTGTCAGCAACGCTTCTCTGAAACCCACTGCATTCTACCTCTCATACAATATAACTGACTCTAAAAATGGTCAAAAGTAGTGAAAAACAACTACGTACTAGTTCTAGTCAGAGCAACCTGAAAGAACCTGAATTTACCCAGCTTGGTGACTTCACATGGCAATCATCAGCTTAGCTTTCCTGGGAGCCTTTTCCTTCTCTTTTCAAACCCAAAAGTTACACCTTTACCTGCAGTTACTTTAAGCAAATTTTTTAAAACGATGAACAGGTTTAGTAACCTTGTATCACCCTCCATGTCAACCACCTTTCTCCCACTGAAGCTCTTGGAAATACCCTGGTTCATGGTCACCCCATGAAACCAGTTTCAGGTATCAAACTCTTCACAGAATTAGGAGATTTATTCAAACAGCCCTGTCAAAAAAGTGTGTATTCCAGAAGAATATGCAAAGTAAGTGTGTAGTCCTGGGTCTCCTGTACAGCCCAGACTTGAGGAGCTTCATGGTCCTTACAACATTGACTCTGCAGTTAGCAATGAGCAAAAAAAGCCTGGAAAACGCAGTGCATAAACTTCTTTACTCATGTCTCCTGGAGTGGAAGATGCCTGTTTGTCCTCTGCACACCTCAAAAACCGATTAATAAATATAACAAACACATGGAGTTTCCCTTTCTGGATATTGAAAGAAAAATCTAACAGCAAAAAGCAAACCATTCTTTTATCAAAAGAGAGAAGACTATGTCCATGTAACCACAGCAAAAACAAGCATTTGAGGCCCAGGGAAGAGGAATTGCAAGGATTATTGAAATAAAGAAAGTCTTGAGGTAACTGCTTTGCCCAGCTTGATTAGACTAGCCAAGGGCTCACATAAGGCACACAAATTCTTTGGTTTGAGATTGCTTTCATTCCCCCTACAACCCTGTATCACCTGAGAAGACATCATAGTCCCCCTGACTCATGGAGAGTTGTGTCTTATGTTGTAATTTGCTAGAACAGTGATTATGCGCAAGTGGGAGAATTTCACAAGCAAAATGTCTTGTCAGTGAAAATAGCAGCTTTACTCCTACATTCACTTAGCAGCAGGAGGCAGAAAGTGTCCTGGGGTTTTTGAATTATTGCTGAAATGAACTCCAGATGCCTGCAGAAAGACTGCTAAATATATACCTAATTGCCATTTCTTTTGTCTTAGCCCCGCTGCTAAACAACCTTCAAACAACAGCATTTGATGCACTCTGAATTGTTTATTAGTACCTTTATGCAAAATTAAATGGCACTTGTGCGAAGCCGGAGCACAACAGCATGCCAGTGCTTTATAAGCCTGGAAGCCTGTCTTGGGTATTCACCTTACTGCGTGGGGGAAGTTTTCTTATAAATTACAGTCTTCCTTTTACATTACGCACACACCGATTTTATACCTCTCAGTTTTTATGCTAGAAAAATTTACGTATTTATGTAATATTAATCAGGCACCAAATTTTGCTATTTTGAATATTCAGCAAAGGAGAGCAAAACTATGCTTCCTGGCCTGCTGCCACTCCAATGACTCATCTTTGCTGACAGGCAAGCTAATAGGGGTGAAGATTTAGAACTGCTGCTTCACAGAGGAAAAGGATTTGGGAGAGACAAGCTCACAGTCCCATGCTTCAGCCCTGCAATCCTGACTCACACACAATGCCCACCATACAGCTGAGCTCTGCGATCATATGCCTGTGTAAGGGTAACCATTAGGGGTACATACATCAAGGCTTCGGTCTGGAAATACAATGGTCTTAAAAATCAAAGATCATATACACCACACTGAACCGTCTGCATGTTCAAATAAATAAATGTGTTCTTTCATTGATTAAGGGAGAGGAATGGCAGGGGCATCGCCAGTGTAACCACTCTGTCTGTGATAGAGGAGTACAGACTGCACTGTCACAGCTGCTGCATTCCCATAACACACAATCCCTCTGCCTTCACCAGTCTATGCTGATCTTTTCCATCCCAGCAATAAAGCTCACCTACAGCTGTAATCTGCTGCCCTCATTAGCCCAATATTCAGTATCAAGGGAGCTGGCATCAAGCACAGAAGGTGCTGTTCAGCCCTTCTTCCCTACATCTACTCACTTCGATTTTTACCCTGCTTTCAGCACACTGGGCCAGTGCTGCTCTGTAGAGCAGGATTCAGAAGGTTCAATCTCAAGTGGCATGGAAGTGCTGCTGTCACCTAATATATACGGGAACAGACGGGCACATTCAGAACACCAGCACAAAATGCCACAGCTGTAAAGCAGAGCTCAAGTTTTGACACTCGCTAGATAACTTATCACTGTGCTGGTAATCTCTTGCGGGACTCTGCCAGTCAGACAGCATGAGGTACGTATTGGGGACTCTTATATGGACTTCAGCTCTGCGATGCCTGATTCCCACTAGCCACGTCATTCTTTAATTTATAATTTGCCTAGTCCTACCAAGGGCTTCCTGCACAGTGTGACACTTGGCTGCAACACTTCAGAGAGATCACCTGAGACAGTGTGAACTCCCAGCTTCTGAGCTTCAGTTCCAATTATAAACACACAGTGCTATTTTAAACACTCCAGATTTAAAGTGTAGACTTTCCAAAACTTGACTACCATAGTAAGGATGTAAAGGATGGGAAAATCTTGACCTTGCTGATTTTCAGATGTCTCAAGAGAAAAAGCATATTGGGCAGCTGTTTCTAGTTAAATGTGTGAAGACAAATAACCTCCTTCGAAATTGTGCACTCTGGACAAGATCAATCTGCTCTTTGTTGACTATTCAGCAAGGCAAGCACATAGCAGTGATCTGCTAAATTTTCTGTTTGAATAACAAAAAATTTCAAGTCAGCAGTTCCTTTTTTGCCATTTCAAATAATAGAGAGTGAGGTTTAAATGCTGGAGTCAGAGCTAAACACATAAAGCAGCTCACAGAATGGCTGACATCATCCTGTCCAACTGCCCTGCTCAGCCTGGGTCACCAGTAGCACACTGCCCAGGACCATGTCCACACAGCTTTTGAGTGTCTGCAAAGATGGAGATTCCACAGCCTGTCTGGGCAACCTGTGCCAGAGCTCGGTCGCCCTCACAGTGAAAAAGTGTCTCCTGATGTTCAAATGGACCCTCCTGTGTTTCAGTTCGTGGTCATTGCCTCTGGTCTTGGCCATCACTGAAAAGAGCCTGGATCAGTCTTCTTTCTGCTCTCCTTTCATATATTTATATATACTGATAATATCTGTCCCCAGCTTTCTCTTCTTTATGCTAAGCAGTCCCACCTGTCTCAGCCTTTCCTCGTGTGAGAGGTGCTCCAGTCCCTTAATCAATCTTAGTGACCCTTTGCTGGACTCTTTCCAGCAGCTTTGCGTCTCTCTGGTACTGGGGAGCCCAGAACTGGGCACGGTACTCCAGGTGTGGAGTGCTGAGCAGGGGGGAAGGATCCCCTTCCTTGACCTGCTGGCAACACCTCTCCTATTGCCGCCCAGGATACCATTGGCCTTCTTTACTGCAAGGCCATGCTGCTGGCTCATGTTCACCTTGGTGCCCACCGGGATCCTCGGGTCCTTCTGTGCAAAACTGCTTTCCAGCTGGTCAGCCCCCAGCATCTACTGGTGCAGGTCTTTGCACTTCCCTTTGCTGGATTTCGTGAGGTTCCTGTCAGCCCATTTCTCCAGCCTGTTGGGGTTCCATCCCTCTGGACAGCAGCACAACCCTCTGGTGCAGCAGCCGCTCTTCCCACGTTGGAACACGAGCAAACTTGCTGCACGTGCGCTCTGCTGCATCATCCAGGTCATTAATGAAGATGCTGAACGGGACAGGACTCAGTACTGACCCCTGGGCTACACCGCTCGTTACTGGCCCCCAATTAAACTCCATACCACATATCACCACCCGCTGGGTCTGGCTGCTCAGTTAGTTTTCAACCCATGTCACTGCTTGCTCATCCAGCCCATGTGTTGTCACACAGAATCACAAAATGTTAGGGATTGGAAGGGACCTCGAAAGATCGTCTAGTCCAATCCCCCAGCAGCTTCTCTCTCAGCATCTTCTAGAAGGCAGTCTCAAGAGCCCTACTGAAGTCAAGGTAGACTATATTCACTGCTCTCTCTGCTCATCTACCAAGCCAGTCATTTCATCATAGAAGGTTATCAGGTTGGTCAAGTATGACTTCACCTTTGCCTTCCCCTTCGTAAACCCATCCAGTCATCATCTGACTGATACCTTCCCTGAAGCAGAGTCATGTACTGCAGTCTCCAGTGGCAGAACTGCACCGGTGGAACTGGGTCCTCCCTTAATTTCTCAATATAAACCAGAATGCAACAGGCAGATGAAATTCTATGAGCAGGAGGGCCACCATTGTTCCTGAGATCATGCAAGTAGAAAAACTAGCTTATTAATACTGCATTTACAGAAATTCAGTGAATGGCCAAGTTATCTTCAAGGAAAGACTGAGGAAAAGGAAGCAAAGCTGTTTAAGAAACAAATAATTGCTCCTTGGAAAAAAGTAACATGCATTTTTAAACATGCAGTTTGTGTGTCTATCCATTTTCTCCATTTATCATGGTCCTTCACCAACTCATAGTGCAGCAGGGACCAGGCATTATCACATTATCTTTGTAGTCATTAAATGCTAAATCAGATTTCTACACTGTATTGCCAAGCAGAGCTGATGACACAGCTCCCTAAGGGCACCTTGGTCTTATCCTGTTTGCAGTAACAAAACCCCAAAGAGATATCATTATAGAGGACTTGAAAGGGAACTGTGGCAGAGAGGTTGACACTGGCACCTGTAAATCCTCTGCATGCTCAAAAAAGGAGCTTGGTGGTTCTCTCTCTAAATAAAACTCTGCAAAGGGTAACATTTCTGGCATTCTTGGTGCTTTTCCAAACCAAAACTGTCACTGTTATTACCTTCTGATGCAATGACAGACCACTCCTGCTCTCATAGTGATAGAGAGATTTGGGTTAGTTCTGTTCATGTGAGAGAAAGCAAGCACGCAGAACACAAAAGCAAGGCCAATGACTTCTCCTAGCTCTCCTCACATATAGCACACAGGTTAGAGACACCTTAATGGGTTTCTACACTGAAGTACATCAGTGTATTTTCTAACTAGCCAGCTGCCTTCTGGGTGTTCAAGATCTGAGCTAAAAAACTGAACATCTACATCCTGTTTGTGTGCATGACATGTGTGTACCTACAAGAGAGAGTATGTGCACATGCAAGCAGCCCTTGTCTGGGAAAAGGTGAGATTACAGTAATGCCTGTATAACTACCTTATAGATGTATGTATTACACAGCTTTCCCAGGCCCCCCAATTCAAAGCAGGGGTGGAAAAGGAGTAGCCTGCAGTATTGCAATCTGCATGGCAATAACATCCTCATACTGACTTCTGTGGGCCAGACTTCCCTTATCTCACCATGCTTTTCTTTAAGCTGAACATATTCAAAAAGTGTGCACTGAGAGCTAATGAGAAGATCCTAGCTTCAAGCTTAGCTTCTGGTCAGTGTTTTCAGTGACTAATATTTTATTTCTCCTCCAACTTCTTGCCAACACAGGCCACCAACTGCTAACCTGGAAACTATGTGGTCTCCAACCCACTTCTACCTTAAAACCAGCAGAAGCCCCATATATTTCTTGTCTAGCACACCCACAGTAAACACAACGGCACTCTAGCAAATAAGCTATTTCAGTACCTGGTTATATCAGAAACTCTCCTTCGTGCTTTGGGAAACAAAGTAATGTCAATGAATCATGTTCAATTACAACATAGTTATTTTCAAGCTTGTTTGATGCCTAGCATTTGAGGAAAATGATATGCTTACTCACCACAAGGGATATATGCCAAGCCTACTGACAATGAAGACAATGGCAAATGTAAGGAACAGAAGGTCACTCAGTTTTTGACACTTGCAATAGTTTGCCATTTTGGCAGCCTGTAAAAGAAAGAAATGTCTGTTTACTTCTGTAAGGCCAACTGAGTTCTCTTGTATTGTGTATAAGCTGTAAGAAGAAGAAATCAAATTTTAATGAAATGGCTTATAGTTTCCTTGGGCCACCTCACAGTGACCTTGCAACTCCTCTCCACCACGCAGATGGAAAATGCCTTCTCAGAAAAAACTCAGACTGTGTAAAACCAGAGTACCTATCTCATTTCTTCTTTCCCCATTCAATTTATGTGTTGAAATCCTACAATTTCAGATTCACAAAACTCTTCTAAACCTTTTATTGAACTCCACTGTGTTTATGCTGTGTTCCCAACCTTTTTACCTACCTGTCTCTCACCTTTCCAGTATGCTCCACTCGCATTTTCAGCATCCATCCATCTTCCACCTGCTCCATGCTTTCTGACCTTCTAGTGTTGCTATATATAAACTTTGCCTCAAATCCTCTATTGTGTCCCATATCCTGTGTTCTCCTACAGCATCTCTTCCTTTCTGGCCTACACAAAACAGTTTCTACCTCTAAGATTATACACCTCCCCTTCAAATCTTTTTCTAAGGCTCTCTTCCCAACTTTTACTTTCCAGCTTCTTTCCCTACACCTGTTCTTACACACTTATTTGTCTTCATGCAGTCTTCCAACTCCTCCTCAGTGAAAGAGTCTACTAATTACTCTTCACTCAAACCACCCATTAAAACACCGACCTTCCCTGAAGGTTCTTTGCCCTCTTCTCCCTGAAGAAAACAGTATGTACAAACAAGCCTGTTTTAAGACATCTATACTGCTTCCAAAGCGTTCATGTGTGTAAAGCAGTTACTTATTTTAAAACATCTGCACCAAGGCAGGGACAGTCTTTCTTTATGTTTTCTGTCAAACGTGTCCAGAGAGTCACTGCACAAGGAAGAGCCTGATTTAGTGTCTATTTAAGTCACTGGGAACCCTTTCAAAGCCCCCTCTGAGGGGGCCTGTATCCTGCTCCCATACTGAGAAGATGCTTACTTGTGCAGACTTTCCAGAAGGCTAAGAGGGAACAAAATTACCACAACTATGCATATACGACACTACTCTGAATGCAGAATTCAAACCAGAGAATTGCCTAAAACGGCGAGAGAAACTCTTGCATTCTGTCTTACATTTTTGGTACAAACACACTGAACCTCAAGTGCTCAATACTCATGTCAGACAATCTGGATGCCAAAACCACCTTGCACTTTTGGATATTACGTAACTTCTGCAATGTTTCCACACAAAATATTAATATAGAGGATATCCTCGCTAACAGCTAACTACTCAGGAATATAATGAAAGCCACCAGTGCTGCACAGAAAACATAACCTTTCTGAATCAGCTCTATATTCTATAGTAGACACAAAAGAGTCTCCTAGCAGTTTGTACTCACAGTCGGGTTTATGGAAATGAGAACACTTTGGTGCAAAGCAGAAGAGTCAGAATCAAAACCTTGATTTTTAGATGACTGAAAAGTTCAGCTAGGAATTCTGGATGTATTTCCATGGTGTCAGTCTAAAAAAGCTGGTTTCATAGTGTGCGGAACTGATATTGCTATAGCAACCTGTAGTAGTATCGTGCCATTTCTCAAAAACCATACACCTGTTGGGCCATCAGTTCTCAAACAGCAAATCTGCAAATGACATCGATAAGGAAAGACTACAAAAAAAGCAAAAGAGTATGTTGTTGGTTGGAATATGGCCACCTAAGACAATGCAATACAATTTTCAAAGCTTAAAAACCCTAACTACAACTGAATAACACAGCTCTTCCAGATACTCTTGCTAGTCTATTTAAATACACTTATTTCACAGTGCAGCTATTTGCTCTGGTCTGAAGTGTCCATTCCCTGCTCCTTAAAAAAGTGTTTGAGGAGACAGATGAAACCCAACAGACAGGATTCAGGTGAAACTGTTGGCTATGTGAGGCTCATACACCAGAAACATACTAAATTGGCATATTACTCACATCCATACACCAGCATCAAAATTGTCAGTGCTCATTAACTGAAGTTGAAAAGTCTCAAGGTCCCCAAATAGGTGGGATTTTAAGTGTTTCAGCAGATTATGTTACAGCGTTTCCAACCCACACTTTGTACTGCAGTCCACTGATAACCAAGACCCCTTAAACAATTCAGCTGGGATTCTGAAAGTTGCCTCTCAGTAGCTTAGATTTCAGTTTAAGCTAATGTAATGGCTTCCTCCGCAAGCAAATGACTCTAGGTCTGGTCTGTCCTGCCGTGGCTGGGCTGCTTTGAGTATCCAAGATAGCTTTCACTCAGACCTAAAAGAACAGCTATGTACTCCTGAAAATCCTGCTATGACTCTTCTGTACCTGGAGATGACTTAAGACCTACGGAAAAAACCTCAACTCTAGTATTCTTACCAATAAATTCTGCAATGAGAATAGCAAAAATGTTCCATTCCAGCTTTCCACTGAATGTGTTTCATCATAAAATGGTAGGTGGAAAGAGTCTAGTGGCCTCTGGAAATAGCTTTTCGTTCTTACAAATATATACTACGTAAAACAGGCCAGGTGCACAACTGACCCATTAGGGCAAGATAGTTTACCAGCTTCTTTTGTAGCTTGATAATATTCTTCCTCTGCACTGACTTTCCCCTCAGCAATGCCAGTGGTGTGCAGGAGTCCACTTCTCTCATAGGGCACCGGGGCTACGACCCACTGCCCTAGCAAAAGTCTGTTGAGTGAGTCGTAATGGCCCTCCTAGTAAATGCTTCTCAGGAGTCATAGTTCTCTCTCCTATACTTTAGCCTGGCTTCAGTATTTCCAGTCACAACAGACTGAACGAATTGACTAGACAGACCAGTAAAGTATGTGTCTCATGGGGAAGTGTATTTGCTGAATGTTTGCACATCATATCAGAATACCAGTAATTTCTCTTTCTGAATGAACACAGGAATTGAGAAAAAATATGTATCTCACTGTGTTCAAGGTTTTGGCTAGCCTATTGCAGCTGCTCTCCAGTGGCTTTATAGTTCCACAGGCACCAGTCTGATCTGGAATGAACACTGTCAAGTACATTTATCTGGCTGTAAGAAAAGAGGAATGAAGAAAGTTTGGGTGAACCCACGTCTAGCAGAATGGATCTACACATGTGGCTAAAACACAAAAATAGACTTGTAAAGATGTAATTATTTCTAACAGGAGAAATCCAGATTCTCTGTTGCTTTCTATCTCAGGCAGTCATGTGCCTTCTAGATTATAAAAAGGTTAAAAAATAAAAACAGAATGACAGGGCTATTGAATCAGAATGGCGGGATTCTGATTCTACAATAGGTGATTCACACAGTGAGACTATTAATATGTTCTTGCATAACAGGATCCCTGCAACTACTTTAGTAAAAAATAACTTCAGACAAAATCATTATTAACTTGGGTTTGATCCTGACAGAGAGGTGACAGCCAGCCAGCCAGAGCTGTCTAAAAACTGATGCGGCTACAGGATGACAACATCTCCAAATTGCTGTTATGGAAGTTACAGACCATGTTGACTTAAAAGAATTTCAATCATCCCTTCTTCTCCAAAGCCAACTGTTTAATACTGGCATCTGGATGTGGAAGCACAGGAACCTGGAAAATTCTGGAGCCCAGAGGCCAGCTCAGTGTCCATGCACAGAACAGCCACTAAGGTGCCCTGCACCCTCTGCCCAACAAAGCACAGCAGAATCAATCTGTGACACCTTTTGGAGACAGGGTTCTTGCACCACACTTCACTCAGAAGGGTCAAGAACCAGGAGCTTCTATCTCATACAGTCATCAGTTTCCAAATTTTACAACTTTGAGCTTTTGAGTTTATCACGTTATATTTCAAATCTGTGTGCAACCCTCCCTGGTATGCAATGCATGACCAGTGTCTGCTTTGTACAAGCAACTTATCAAGGGATAAGACAGCCTGAAGTCACAAACATGCACTGCTACCAGTATATATATTTCAGCAAGAAAACACACTACATTAATCACCATTATTATCTTGAACTGGCTGCTTTGCTTAAGAAATACTTGTTTTGAATAGAAATAGATTCTACCTGTTGACATGCTAGCTCTCAGAACAGTGAATACCACATACAGACACTGATGATATACATATTTTCTCACCTCTAGGACAACATCAGCCGCATCATGGAGGCATAAGGTCAAGGTTCCCACTCGTGTCAAATTGGTTACATATGAGAAGGTTATCAGGGTGACTGTTACAATGTGATGTGTAAACATGATGCCAAAATCCTAGAGCAGCAAGAAGCAGGGAAAAAAAATGAACCAAACAGAGTGAGATTCAGCACTTTTATACAAAAACGGATGGATGTTTTTTAAATCCAGTATTACGGTTATGATACATAAAGATCTTGTTACATAAGTGCATTAAGTATCCTGCTATGTATTTCACTTAGATGCAATAAAATAACCATTGTACGTTAACAATATACAAAAAGGTTATTGAAAGCTGTGCAATATCTACACTTCTCAGTTCATAGTAATTTAATCTAATGAAGTAAACATTTGTGGCTGAAGTTACTTTGAAAAGGCATATGTATATATAAATCATATTTCTTACACAACAAGCAAAATATAATATGCAAAATAACACACCATTCACTAGAGTTCAAACAGCTACAAAAGGAAACACATTTCCACCGCACTACGAGTTATTGACAGTCACCTGCCAAGCAGAACTGAGAGCTGTCACACAGCTGAGAATCCCAGCTCCAGATTTTTATTTGTTTTTAATGAAGTTGCTCTGTCTGCACACTGCAGCAGAGCCAGAAAAGTCTTCAAATGAGCTGATACAGCTCCTCCTACTGAGATCTAATTTGTTGCCCCTCAAATGATGCAGGTTCGGTGGTCTCCAGGTCACTAACTCTGAGTTATTTGGCCAGCAAGTAACTATTACTATTGAAAAATACCTGGCATGGTGAAGCTCCTGCAACACCACATGGCCAGGTACATGCCAAGGGGCAGGCAAAGCAGATAAAACAATCCTGCCTGGCCTACACACTCGACAGACTACTGAGAGAACATGACCCACAGAGATGAGACTTCATCTCTGCAAGGCACCAAGTCAGTCAAAAAGAAGTCTTGCTGGAGTTTGCCGAAGTACCCACACAGCTTTGAGAAGTGATATCAAACCCCTGAAGACCACAGGCATGATTTGACCATGCACTGGGTGCAAAGTTACCACAGTCTACAGCTAATGACCCGCAGCAGAGAAGCTGAAACTGAGACCCTGCAGTCTTTAGAGAGGCAGCACCTGGTTTGCCAAGGGACTGAAAGTACGTGTTGGGCAGGAGGGCCCTGCGGAAAGTGCTGGTGATCCCCCACTAACACAGGGTCAATTCCAGAAAAGCAGCAGCTAGAGCTCCTGACTGCTCTGTCTGTCCCACGCTGGGAAGAGGACCTGCCCTGTGTTACCGTACCTCTCTTTGGGAATGCAGCGGGCATGTAGCAGGCACCACTGCTTTCAAGAACGTGCAATGCTGCTGTCTCTCAGTACCAGCACTTGCTTTCACTGCAATATACACCTGCAGTCTGTGGAAAAACCTGCAGCTTGAGCAGCCTCACTAGCTGAATTGGGACAGGACCTCTGCCCAGCCTGTAAATTTATGTTTAATGCTATCAGGTGCTAAAAGGTCCTATTTCCTACACATACTCATCAATGGGCATTGCCAGTATCTCCAACACAAAGCTGATGCGGGGCAGGGGGAAAGAAAAGGAAACAAACCAAACCAAAGACTAAAGACAGAGAACTTGATCCTAGTTTGGTATACACACAATATTTCTCAGCCAGGTTATCTGGTCCCCAGCAGTGTGAAGCACAACCAAATACATCCAGCAGTCATCTCAAGCCACTGCTTTACATGCATTTCCTTAAAGCAGACTGAACAAAAAGAGAATTAAAGGCTATTTCCCTTTCTAAGAGCCTTAAAGGGAAGCAGGGGTACAGCACCTTAGTAACTTAGGTAACTACAAACCCACACATGGGGAGCATTTCACCGTACCATAATCAAAACAGTAAAGCACCTACCTTATCCCCTGGGACTAGAAGTAAGATACTAGCATTGCCATGTGGCCACACTGCAGCCTAGCTCTTCACCTGCTCCAGCTGCAGGTGCTATGGCACTGTTCTTCATCTTCCTTCTAACTGCAATTATGTTAGCACACAGGCAGCCCAAATGGGGCAAGAAGACAAGTAGAAAATTCTTGTCTGTTTTTATAACTGACACATTCGTGTTCTACAAATACACAATTTGTGGTCCCTCTTGGGAACTCTTCAAGGCATTCCTGACAATATGGATTATTCCCAAGCAGCCCTAATGTTCTTGGGCAGCAGTCTTCTGCACTTCTGCATGAATCTACTTACAGAAATGCCATCCGGAGAATTCCCTCTCTGACAACATTTCTTAAAAGAGACAGTTATCTGACTGCCAGCTCTGAAATGGAGATGCTGGACCGATCTACTGAAGACTGCTAGAAAAAAGCAGCAGTGATATAAATAAGACTATTTTTGCTATTCTGGTCCTTTCTTTCCTGTTTGTGACATCTCTTTACGTCAGTAATTAATATTATGCTTTGAAGATGCTACCTGCTGGATTTTAATTATACATAAGGGTAATGAATACACAGAAACTCATGGTACAAGGCCCCATAATGTCAAGTGGTACTCGTGTTCCCAGCCTGCTTGAGCACTTCCACCCATACACAGCAGAAAAGCATCTATGCAGGAAGGAGCTTTTTATTTTTTTAATTATATTTCAAACTGTATGTAAGTTTGTGCAAGATGCATTTATTTACAGCAGATTTGTAGCCTCCACTTATAAGTGCTGAAAGATATCATGTGCCTGCATCATGAAAATATGGGGCTAGGAACCGGAGAAAGAACCTTCTCCTGACACCATCAGTGGGAAGAACACAGGGCAGACAATGGAGAAACCTCATGGGTCTCAACTTGTAGAGAAACCCTCTGGCATCAAGGCATCTGCTACCCACATTTTTTTAATGTGACACACTCACTGACTAAACTGCAAAGTGAATATGGAGCATTAGTGCCACTGGAGGGCAAAACATCACCTTTATCAATCACTCCAGCTTCTGGAAACGGGCTTCAACAAGGAAGGGGAGTACCACCAGCTAAAGGTTTCAACCATTACAATTCTTGTAAAGGTCTGTAAAATGTACACAATCTGAATTTCTTTGCCCTGAAACAAAAGAAATCAGCTCTATGGCTCTTTTTTTACTGAGTTCAAAGAAAGAGATCTAGGATCCAGATTCAGACAGTCAAATATAGAATAGACTTTCTAGACTCAAAATGGAATATTCAAGAAAATTAGCACCTACAGATTATTTTATTTTGGGAATGAGTGAACTGTTATTAAAAAAAAAAAAAAAAAANAAAAAAAAAAAAGAAACACAGAAGCTCTAGGAATTGCCAAATGCTTGGAACTAAAAGGTGTGAAGACCAGAAAGGTCTCCCAGATATTCTACAAACCTGTTAAAACACTGACTGAGTGGAAAATTTTCTATGTTCCTTTAAATACAGAGGTCAAATATTGTTCTATCAAACAATACTTCAGGTATCCAGAAAGTATGCAAATAAGCTTCACTATTTTTAAAACTCATGAGGGGCTTGGGAGGGTAACCAAGTTCCCAAATCTAATTTTTTCTCCGTATTTCACAAAAGCAGAGTATGGGAAGCTGGACAGAGATGATACAAAACCAAATCATACTAGGTTTTAGTCTTTGAAAATGAAAACCCTTAAGGGTAGAACACCGTTGCAGCAACACAGTAGATATTTATGAAGCAAACAACATGCCATTCTAAAATGGTAAAAGTTCATCTACTTTGTTTGCTGTCTTAATGCCAATAGTAGATATGTGCAACAGCCTAAATGTTTTGCTCACACCTCTTCAGCCGGGCAAAGATAATCTGGTGGAATTTATAACACCTAAATAAACAGGTATCTAAAAGTCAGCAAACCAATTGGAAGTCATTTTGCTATTAGAGAAGAATAAAACAGAGATGGAAAACAGCAAGTACATTTCTCTTGAGCTACGGTGAGCAGGAGTCAGGCCAGAGGCGGGTGCTGGTGCTCACAGAGAAAACCTCCCGCACCTGAGAGAAACCCGCTCCATGGGGGTGGCTGGCTGAGCTCCGGCTGGGCACGGGGCTGC
Source organism: Pampusana beccarii (assembly GCA_013399365.1). NCBI lineage: Eukaryota > Metazoa > Chordata > Aves > Columbiformes > Columbidae > Pampusana > Pampusana beccarii. The sequence goes on from VWYH01009165.1 coordinate 488,207, forward strand.
CACGACACTTTTGATCATCCCGCACTACAACACAGCCACTGCTGAATTTGAAGTATATAAAATGATAACCAAGGTTTAGATAAAAGTATTCGTCTCACTGTAACATGAAAGCATCAACAGGTTTCCCAGGCTAAGAACTGTTAATCTGCTCTGTATAGGCTGTCATGAAGTATTACAATTACAATAGCATCTAATGTTAGCTGGCAAATTTCCTGCTTCTTCCAGTTAAAGTGAGCCTTATTTCATACAGGCACGATTTAATACATTTCATATTGAATACATTAAAAGGTTTCCACATTTTTTAAACTAAACCTGCTCCTGAAAAGAGAACTATTACAATGCTGCAAGAGCTGGTGGCTCTGTCAAGCTTATACTCCTTTTTGTTAACTACCATAAGCTCCCAGCACTAACATTTTTCAAATCATGGGTTTCCCTGACAGCTTGCACTCAGGCTTGGCCACAGAACAGTTTTACTGTGTGACACCAGTGCACGGCCGCCTTTCTCCAGCCTGATCTTCCTAGTTATCAGTTTTGCTTATGCTGCAAAAAGAACTGTCTCCACAGTCCAAACTGGTCAGTGATCTAATAAGTTATCTATAAATACGGCATCTCCACTCTCTCCTGCAGAGCACTTATAATGAATGGCTTCTGACTTGCAATCATTGCACTGCAGATACTGTGCTCCTGCTGGACAGCGGAAGTTCTCAGACACAGCAGATGCACAGGACCCGGCTTTGCTCTGGTGCTTGGGGTTCAAGCACTGCAGATCAACAGCAGGGCCGTCACTTAACTGTTACCGCTCCACTTCCCCTCCTCCATCTCCCATTCTATTTCACAGCAGGCTGCTGCAAAGTAACAAGTACAAATCATTTAAATATAAGAGACTTGCAAAAGGTTGTTTACTTGCACCTGTGATATGGACAGGACCAGGCTTTAGCTCTGTGCTCAGCTCACCATAGGGAACAAGCTCTCCAGGTCATAGGGGGAAAAAATAGAGCATTTGCTCATGAGATGTGTTAAATGAGAAAGGTATTACTGACCCTCCTAATGGCCCTTTTCAAAAGTGCACTTCAGTGCTGAACCAAGATGCAGTTCAGGTTGCCTCTAATTTTCACATGAGCAAAGCAGCTAGTCAGGAACTGACCAAATATTCTTTAAACATAAATTGTACTGCAAAATTGCAGTGTTGTTGCACCTGCAATGCTGTTACACTTTCCCTCAACAGGTACACAATCAAATATAACCAATGGCACAGTGCAGAGGGCTGAATATGAATGTTGGGGGACTGATTAGACACAAAACTTTTCTGCAGCAATAACCTGAACAATTCTGTAACATCGCTGCAGAGATTTGGTTTTGATTGATATATTAAAAAATGACTCTTCAATATTGCTGGCACCTGCATCTTACATATATTAGTCAATGTTACTCTTCATTTAAATTCATCTCCACTACCATACAGCTCCGCTGAGCACTGTTCTTCTGCATCTGTTTTTTGAAACAGTCAGGTTGTATTCATTTCAAGCTCATGATGAACAGAATGTTTAGCATCTACAGATAATGCAAGCAAGGGATTTACACATATTCATCTTACATTGGTAGTTTTGTTTACTATTTACCATCCAATATGAATTTAAAATTTGTGGACGTTTTCTTGAGATTTCTACTCCTGGAAAAATTTGAAAATTCAAATAGAGGGGTGTTTTTCTACATATGTAGCTCTGACACAAGACTCCTAGGAGCACACTGTGTTTCCAAACAGCAGCTAAATTTATTCAGGATATACTGGATTCTTCATTTACTCTTTTCAGAGTTATGCTCCTGCTAAAATTCTAGTAATGGATTTTTCCATTAGCATAGCCTACAATCATTTAATTAAACTACGACGGAAGCAGGTACATTAAAATATTATAAAATCCTTCCAAGTGTTTTAAACAAATAATTTTGCAACATTAAAAAACCCTGCAAGAATAGCTCAACGGACTGGTATTATAGAATGACTGTCATGCTCTCTGTTCTGCTATGGACCAGCACTCTCCTCGAAGGAGAGAACTTGGATGAAGGAATATGGAACAGGTTGCTACTGATACTGGAAAAAGGTTTTTATCTGGCCAGAGTTTTATTTTCTTGATTAATAACCCATCAACAGCAATGCTCTGATTCTTGAAATTATGTAACTGTAAAGGTAAGATTAAACATAACACCACTTTTTAATATTAAATGTATGCCAGTTTTTACCATCCTTTTGTAGAATAAATTGAAAGCCCTCATAGATTTTACCAAAGTGATACTGTGAATTTTTGAGGCAGTCTTGCTCTGTCATTGATATTTCATCATTTAACTCTCAGAATAAACAGTACATCCACTAGCTACTACATGTTCAATTCCATTCAAGTCACTGTATGAGAGCAGAAGGGTTTTTCGGCTGATGCTATTTCTCCTTGAATATTTGATTACTCAAGGTTCTTCTTCCCATGTGCAGAAAAAAACCCCACCACAGTAACAAGGAACAGAGTAAGACAAGCACATAAACATTAGTTTCTCAGTGGTGGGTATCTGCAAGAGGTGACTAGAAGAAACTGTATTTCCAGTTTACTGCACAGGTAATACAGGTATTCCCCAAGTCAAGAAAGATGCGTGCTTAAAGCTGTCAATGTTTTTAGTCTCACTGTTCTTACCTTTCTTTTGACGTCAATGAATTGAGAAAACATTAAGGACCAGTAGAATGACAATTCAACTATGTAGTAATAATGAAGGTCAGGCATCAGTGGCTGAAAGATGGAGATGAGAAAAGGTTAATAGAGTCTAACTGACATTACAGGCAGCTGAGGTCTAGAGGAGACACGTTTAATCACACAGGTATTACTGAATTATACATAAACATCCTATATAAGAAAAACAATCATGGCTGACTCTTTCAAACTTTGATGGCTGTGGAAAAATAAAGCTCCGCAACCTACCCTTCTCTTATATTTTAGTCTTGACAGTACTGTAATACCAAAAAAATATGATGTTGTCTGGTCAGAACCTAGAACAAACTAAATTCGGAATACTTCTAAGTGTTTTGAAAGATTACTTGAAACATCTTGCTGTACATCAGTAATGTGGGTTTAAAGCACAGCAAAAGAAAGAATGCTGGAGCAGATTAGAGAAAGGTAACGCTAGTATATAATCTCATCTGCTCATGATGAAAATGTTGTGAGCTTTAAACAGGAGTCTTTGAAATATAAAAGCCTCCTTCTAAAGAATTCAACCATTTCCTTGGAACATGTTAACATTTGGGAAGAAGAAAGTAAAATTAATTTACCCAGGCACCTTGTTTGACATACAACATGGTTACACAGATGTTTAAAAGTAAAAGAAATAAAACTAAAAATTCACAGGAACTTACGCACAACCAAAACCCCCCTGGGGGAAACCTAAAAGAAGGTAACTGGTGGCACACATAGGCTGTTAAGCCCCCAGCCTAAGAGAGCCAGCCCTAGGAGCAACTCTGATTTTCCTGTGATTGTGCCTCCCTGCTAGTCATGTCTTCCATTGCTGTGATAGAGAAGGGCGCTGGCACAGGAGAAGCTCCCGAGGACATCTCTTGAGGGATTAGATGAACCACGTCTAGCGCAGTTTGCACTGGCACACCCACGCACCCAAGCAGGGCGTGAGCTATTTCAATGGGCGAGAGGCATTTCAGTTGCCTCTTTCATTCCCACTCCCTTGTGCGGACCAATTATTTGCAGATGAAAAACAGTCCTTAGGTGCCCACTGCACGGTCTATGTGGGTTATTTAAATACAGGCAGATGCTTATGCTTTATGAAAAATGTATACACTCAAAATCAATCTTTTAAAGACATTCCTTGGTCCAACATAATCCTTTTCTGATTTAGTGAGACTGACAGTAAGCTTTTAATTAGGTGTAATTAAAAAAAGGGAAGAGAACATGAGTTAGCAATGGACCATGACTATTATACTCATTGCAAGAGAATCCACTAGGGAAAATTTCTAGTAAAGCAATTAAGGTTGTCAGCTGCTTGATTAACAATATCACTAGTATTTCTAAATGCATATATAATGATAACGTAGGGGGATTCTAAAGATATTGTTTCCCTCCATGAAATGATCCATAACATATGTTTAAGTTATTTTTAATGTTAGGTTTCACTTCTCCATAGACTTCAATAGGACTATTCTGTGCTTATGGATAAATTGTCACCCAAATGATCCATTTGACTATATCTACAGTGAGTCCAGCTGGATTTCTGCAATGCTACGTTGAGTAACTAACAGATGGATTTGTAGCAAACAAGAGATTAGGAATTTTAGCTGGTTAAGAAAAAAAACACAAGGAAATTGAAAACCCAGTACTTCCTCCTGATTAGCACCCAGTAGTCATTTGTATCTCTGAGAAAATTATTATGATAATGACTTTCATTTGATTATATGCTTTCTGTTGGACCCTCTCCATCAGTATCATGTTTTTAGATATAGTAAGTTTAGTTGCCACTCTCTAAAAGCTGTAACTAACCTTCTGAATGACCTCATTCTTCCGATAAGTCTGGGAAATATATGTTCTTTAACCAGAAAGATTCATGGTCTTTCGTCATAAGTAAATCTCTTCTGGCACGTAATAACACAAAAATACAGGACTGAAAGGCACCAGTGATTGCTGCTATATCAATTCTGATAAACAATTGTTCCTAAAATCGCTGAGGGATGAAGATTCAACACTTCCCACATTCAATTTCTTCTGCTGCTTCCCTAATGTTATTCAGCTCACCCTCCAGTCCCTGGTGTAATTTAAGTCAGTATTTCTTCTGAGGCTCAATGCCCAAATTCCTTCAGCTCTCCTCAGGTCAAGATTTCTGATCATTCTTGCTGAAGTATCTCCACTGAACTATTTCCAACAGGCACACAACATCCAAGAACAGGAGCACCCAAACCTAAATACAGTTCTCCTGTTTAGCCTGCCCGGGGCTGTTTGCTGTCACAGGGAATTCATGTGTCTTTCAGACAATACTCTTCTTCATACTTTCCAGTCTGTTAATGACCTTTTTTTTCCCCCCTCCCTGCCCCTCAGGGGAAGAAAGGAAAAAAAAAAAAAAAGGCAATATGCCCTAGACAGGTTAGACTCCTTAAATTTGGAATTCAATGTCAATTATATTTGAATAGCAGCTAGTACAATGTCTCAGTGATCCCTACTGGGACTCCTGGGTGATGAATTAAAAAAAAAAAAAAAAAAAAAAAAAAAACAAAAAAAAAAAGCAACTCAGAATTAGAATTTGGCTAATTGAAAAGGCTACCAAAAGTTATTACAATTTTAAAGGCCATCTTACTAGGTCACATTTGAAACATTTGTTACCTCTGACTTATAACAAAACGAAAAATTATTCTTCATAACTTTAGTCTCTTGTTGCCTCCCGTTATAGAAAGGGTATTAAAGAAACAGGTGGCTCTTCGTCTTCCCAGAAGGGTTTCCAAAGTCCATTCCTAGGCCATATGCAGGACGATAATTTTTCCTTGAAAGGGCTACCTTACTGTTGTTGTTGTTATTAATAATAATAAAAGGGAGCATTTAATTAACTCACTGATCCTTACAACATCCATGTTTAAAGCTTCTCCTATCAGACCAGGAGGCAAAATGAGGCAGTGGTACAGCCAAGACAGAGTTCAGGAGTTATCTTTTCTGAAAAATACATTGAATCCTTTAGAGCAGGTTGACTGCTCTGTTTAAACACATCCATACTTTAACAGCTAGGGCCAGTAGGACAAACTAATGGAAAGTACAGGGGAGGCTTCTCAAAGCTCTTTGGGTAAGCAAACTTTGGAAGCCACTGTTCATCCAGATAATGACAGACAGAATTTCTACCCTTCTGCTTTCACTTGTCCTACTCCTTTTTCCCCTGGCAAAGAACAGTTTCCAGAGTTGTTAATCCTGGTGTCACTGCAGCACCTGCGTGTCGTTGAAGCAACTGTGCTGCTGTGCAAGATGGCCAGAACTTGGACCTAGGAATTAAATATTCCTGGAACTAGTTAAAACCTTAGCACTGTAGTAAGCAATAAATATACTGTAACCGTTCTTTTGAAGATTGTTTAAAGGAAATCAAATTTCAAACTTGAGGAAAATTTTTTTAGAGGACTGAAAGAGGGAATGAGTGCAGCAGGACAAAACCTGAAAGAACATTTTTACTTCAACGGTGGAGGTAAACTAGTTAAGTCCTTTCTTTGAAATTAAGTTATATAATTGGACGTAGAACAGAGAGAAAAGCTGATGCTTTTTGAATCCATGAGAATACAGACATTGCTGAAAATAAAGATTTGAAATAATTTTCAATTCTCTCATGAATTTTACCTTCTTTTGTTGTAAGCTTCAACGAGGCCAGGACTGGACAGCCTCTATGGAAATACCTAACGGAGAAACCTACCTTCACTCTTTAGTCTCCTCTTTGATCACACCAACTGCCAGGGATTAGTTCTCAGCCTGTGTGCAGTATAACAACTACGAGAACTATACTGGCTTTTCCCATCCAACTGAATCTGATGCATTGCTAAAACTTTCAGAATCCTCAGAATTTCGAAAAAAATTACCACCCTACTGCCATTGCAAAGGTCTGCTTTCATGGTTAGATTTCCCAGATCTGTTTTCAGAGCCTGTGATTTATTTCAAAACAGGTGTGACAGCTATATTCATCTTTCCCCTCCTGAACTCAAGCAAGATGTGGAGCACCTAGCAATGTTCTGAAATACTGAGTAGCCCACTCATACTAACATATCGACATGAAGCTCCACCATAATAAAAACAGAGCTTTGGCAGAAGTGTCGTACTTGGTTTTAGGCAGCACTGTAACTTTTACCTGATATGGATACCCGTTCCAGCATTGTCTGGTATTCCAGAGCCAGGGTGTCTGAGAAGAAAGAAAACAAAAAGGTATGTACTCACTATTTTGGCCAATGTAAATGTATACGGTTAACATAAATGAAAGACAAAACTACAGGAACAGCTTACAATTTGCAATTTTTGACGGAAGTGATGAAAACTGAATACAACAAGGTGATTCCTCCAAGTTTCACAGCATGAATTAGAGCAACCTGCCTGTTCACAGAGGTTTTTGGTTGGTGTACCATGACTTCATAAGAATAGTTTTTGCAGGAGTGCAGGTTGAACATAATCAGCTTGTGCTCAGGTGGTCAGATCTCACATTACCTTCTCAATAGCACGGGAAATCTTGGTCCTTGGCTGCTCAAATATTTTAAAAAATGTTCCTTGCATGTGCTGTTACATATAAGCATCCTTCTTCCATACAGGATCCATCCTTCATCCCAGCCACATCAGCTCAAGACAGCAAATCAAACCTTCTGCTTTCCTGGCTGAATACCCATCCATCCAGAGATGACGGATCTTGCTGTCACACAGAAAATACTCTGATATCTTAGGGCAACATGAAAGGTGCCAGAGTCAAATTTGTTGTAGCATGCATCTTACAGGCTCTTGCATTGCAAAAATCCGGGCAAACTTAAAGACTCGGTGACAAGCAGCTCTGTTATGCTTCTTGTTTCTTTGCCACTTGTACAAGATTTATGTGATTATTTCTCCTTCAAAGCCACAAGAGAGCCTTTTAAATCTTCTCTTGTAGAGAGATTTCTTTTAGAGTTCTTTAGTTTTTATCTCCTTTTCTGTGCAACTAAATGGACTTAAGACAGAAAATACCACACGGGCAAGCTCTTCTACGCAATATACTCAATCATTAAGTATTTCTATACTGGGTAGTAAAAACATGACCAAACAAACAGCTACCAAGCAGCCACACTTCCCTTTTAGTGCATGAGCAGGAACAACTCCTTTCAGATATGCGTGTCTTTCAAAGCACAGCTGCATCTCAGGTTCTGGCACATCTAGACCTTCAAAAGCACATCTCTACAGTGCAAATGTCCAACCATTGTGTGCCTCACTAGAAACATGAAATAAAACAGTGGATTCAAGATCTTTGTGCAACTCCTTTACAGAACCTTAACTGCTCTACATCCAAGTATAAGGGGAGGAGAACATCATTAGAAGGTCTCCTGGATTAAGGCACACATACCCTTACGGCTTCAAGTGCTTCCACTAGAATACATTTTTTCAAATAAATCCACATTGCATGAGAAGCAGCATGTTCTTGTTTTCACCATCAGGTGGAGCAGTTCAGCTCAGGCAAAGCCTAATAACAAACTCATGCAAAATATAAGGGTGAGCGTCAAACCAAATAAAATGAACACTAAGCAGAATGTTAAAGCCCCAGGCTGAGAATCAGGATAGCAGAGTCTTTATAAGTAGGAAGGATTTGTTCCATATCAAAAGACTGGATAAAGTCTAGCCAGAATTACAGCCCCATGCCCAACCGCTACTTAATTTCTAGTTGTGATTTGTCTTATAGAAGGCCCTTGTAGCCTTTGTTGGTTAATAGTGACGTAATATCATTACTAAAGGCTCTTCCTAGTTTTCTGGATGTCTTCACACAGAAAATAAAATAAAATATAACTTTCACACTCATACCCCAAATGCTCCTGAAATGAAAAGGAATAATTCTTACAGTAACCCAGGCAGTATACCAATATTTAAAGTAAAGGACCTCTAACAATTTCTGATATGCCTCTCACAAGGATGCTGTAAGAATGACTGAAGTCCATCCAAACTTCCACTTCTCTCTATTAGGAATAATAACTTCATGCAAGCAATTTATTTGATCAAACATCTCCACAGTAGTTACTGTGCTAAGTGAGTTCTCATTTCACACAACAAAAAAGGTCTTTGGAAACAGCCACGGCCCCTCTGCAAGTATTACTAACAGACAGAATCTAAAATATTTCTGTCTGACAGCTGCCTAAATTAGATGCATACAAATATTGTAGGATAATTTATAGTTTTAGCCAGGTTTGAAAAGCTGTAACTGTCTTTCATATCAGATGCAACATGAAATAAGAGATGATTCCTACCCAATTATTTTGCTACCTAAATTATAGGTGCTAGCAAAAAATGCACATTTTTCTCTTTCAAATATTATGACATCTTAAGGCTTCTTCAGAGAGATACTTGCTGTAGGAGCAGAAGTTTATGTGCAATTAAAATGCTGAAGGCCAAATCAAACAGGCCTCACTGGAAGAACCCATAACCACAAAGCCTGAAAGGATACCACAAACTGACAAACAATATAACATATGCATTAAGCCTCAAAGACCAATACATTGCAGAACATCTCTTACGAACCACAGAAAGCTCAGAGAGCCACGCTGCCATCTCAAACAAAATGCTTCTGAGTAGCTGTTTGGAAACCTAATGGATCCCCTGTGGGCAACAGTGGCTAAGACAGCGAGGCACATCCAGCACCTTCTTACCCCTCCTTCCTCCTCAGTCTCCCCTCCCCTTGCCTTGCCCTGGCATCTCTGAGTTCACTCTAGCAGCTGTAGCAGCAGGGGACTTTGGCTATGTTTGCCCTGGAGGGTTTTAGGGGAGAGGCAGAAAAAAGCTGGGTTTAAGCACGACCTTCCCCGCTGGCCCCCGCAATGAACACAGTCCTAGATCGAACTCTAACTCCTCCAGTAGACCACGGTTACAGTTGTAGCAAGAAGCATCTCGTTTAGTCCTCTGTGAACCTCGCAAGCGTGGGATACTCTGTGCAGGCTTCAACAGGAAGGAGAGAATCCTAGAAAAGCTCACACAGTCTGCAGTGTGACACCTTGACACCTGAGGGAAAGGTGAAATAACCAGAAAGGACCCAACACCGGCATTCTCAGGGCTCAGGCGAGTGTGCTGACAGGACACGTCTGTGAACCTCCTGCCACCAGAAAGCTCACTGCGGAGCAGAGCCCAGCTCTTCCTGAAAAGTCCCACAATGGACAGGGAGAAAAGGTCAGTGACTTGGCCTTGCAACAGATCCTTTTTTGATAAACGTAATGTGTTCTACTGTTTCCACTGCCTGTTGAATACCCCAGTTTCCATTTTACTTCTTGCTCTCGGTTATAAACTCTGAGGAAGGGACGAACCTGAGGGACTGGAAAAGAGAGTAAATGCAAAGATCCTTATAACAAAAAATATCCTTAAGCTGGAAACAGAATACTGAAATTCTCAGTACCAATTACGTCAGGCACAAAGCACCAGCCCCACAACGCTGACACCCTCCCTTACAGAATATAAAGGAGTTCAGATGAAACTGAAGCTTCACCGCACTTTGGTGCAGTGCCTAATCGGTGCAGTATTGATGACAGGGAAGGATGAGAAACAGCTGTTGAACCTGCTGTCAGCAAATCTATTATTTTTGTTTCCTTACAGGAATATCTGTTAAAAGCTCCACCAAACCTCTCCAACTCTGTGATTAAGGGGAGTAATTTTAAAGAACTCCTTCAGAAATAAAACTTTGCTTGAGACAAGGGAATGACTGAGGATGGGGGGGAGAGAGGCAGGGGTGGGGAGAAGAAAAAGAAAAAATTAGAAAGTGGGGGCGGGGGGAACAAAGAAAACCAATGCAGAACTACACCAAAACCAGAACAAATTATCTGAAACATCTGCATACTTAGCCAGAAGCCTCAGGTTGTTTTGTATCCCTTGTCCCCTTCACTTATCTACAGAGAAAGCCCTGGCTTTCAGAAGCCCCAAAGCAATGATAATCTGCATGTGTTGCTTGCAGTGCTGCTAGTAACTGGTATGTGAAAGGTCAGTTTTGATAGTAAATAGAGGAAAAAAAAATACTACAATAAACCCCCCCGTCAATTTATTATATGTTCCCTAGACAGCTGATCCGGCTGAAAGGTATTTTTGTGTGTATTTTATCACGGAAAAAATAGATGCATCTGATTAAGCATTATTTTAAAATAACAACGTAAATTTCAGTTCATCATACAGTAATAAATATAAATACACATATATACATATATAAATAATACTCCTCTCTCATCCGTATGTGCCCAGCAGAACCCGCTGAGCATTGGAAAGACACAAAGGCCACAGGGCAGGTTCTCCAAGAGCCCAACAAGAGCTGTACACGTCACAAGCTATCAGACGTGTGTGCACCAGGCACGCCACGGGTGTCAGTGTATTCCACGTACATTTTACAGAATCAGCGTGTCTGTCACTATATATATGTATATATGTACATATGTAGGCCAAATACATTTGCAAAATAACTGCTTTTGGGCAGATAAATTACTCCACAGTTCACCTCAGTGGAAGTGGAGGCATTTTTTCTTGTACCCAGCACAACCAGAAACTCCAATATGTCAGTGGCACCAACAAGCACTGGTCTTGCTTTGCCCTTGGAAGCGTGAGAGCCTACAGACAAACAGGATGTGTACAATAAATGAACACAGTGTTGCACGCACTCATTTTTTCTTTTCGCGGTCCAATAACTTGTACAAGTAACATACCGAAGAAACACTTGCAGAAGTATTCCACTAAGCCTAAGGACAGCAAAACCCTGTGCTCCACAGGGCAGCATCTGCCCCAGCAGGTTGGAGTCCTGGATAGAGCTGCTATGTACCTGATTTACTCCTGACCACATAGGCATGTTGTAACTCCCAAAGGACTTCTTCCTAAATTCCCAGGTAAGAAAGAAAAATCTTCTGACTTTTCCAGTAGATAAACAAACACAACCTGCCTGCTGTTTTTATCAGAATTACAGAATGTGAAAATCCAGGAACATCATGACAGAACCCCCACATCTCACAAAAGCCTATTTATGCTCAAAAAACACATTTCAAACCAAAAGGAGAAAGCCTCAGCCCAAGAAAAGATTTTAAGTTGCTTTTGAAATTAGAAAACATTTGTCACCATAGAACAAAACCAGCACAATACAGAAATCCTAAGCCCTCACTGTGTATATGCTCACTACTCTGCAAGCTGAAAAGGCCAAGATTTTATCTGGCTTGGTTACAGCTTTATATAATTTGTCTCTGACAGCTACAAGCAGCATTAAGTAGAACAGAAATTAGCACTATTAATTGAAGTCAAGATAATACATACTTTTGCCAAAGTTCAACCCACCTCATTTATTTTGGGCTGATATAGGCAAAGATGTTTCAGGGCATTCATATCTCTACTTCCATCAAGCTAGAGCAGGTCCTTGCTCTTAATGGAAACAAGTGGTACAACTGAGGCCAGAAGATTTCATCTTCCTTTACTTAGACCCCAAATGCTATGTGCAGTTTGCTCTTACCTGTAAGCCTAACATTTGCTGTCTGATACACACGTATGACATATGACACACACATACGGTCTTCCTCCCACCGCTGGCAGAACACCATCTCCTCCTTGCCATATTCGGAGCTTACACCTTGTCTACCTAAAAGTACAATTGTAGCAGCAGGGGAGAAGACTACAATCTTTCTGTTGACTGCAAAATATAGAAATATTTAACGCTTTCCACCTCTTTTGTATTATCCAGGAACTGAAAATACAAGCACCCTTCAGAATTTTTTTTTTCATATGATTTTGTACATGCTTAAATTAAATAGTATCTCAATGTTCACTTTTTTCCCCACTTATGGCTAGGGATTATCACAATATTTTTCTTTTTCTGTGTATCAATAAGCATGCCTCTTGCACATCACTTGGTCGAATAAGCACTCACTTAGAGAGGAATTACTTAAATGGCTTGCTTTCTTTTTCTTTCTGCAACACCTGCATCCTCTCGGCATGGTATGCTGACTGGATGCTGAAGTTAGAGACAAAGTCAGATTACCAGGCAGCACAAAGCATCCTTCTATAGTTTCCTATGCCAGGGCTCTATGTTCTAGTGTAAAAATTGCTCCACCAAGAGATTTTACAATAAATTAATCTCTTAGATGCAAATTCCACAGTGACCCTGGGCTTTCTTTCCTATCTTCTTACTTGGCTCAGTGGGGATCAGTGTAAGTGTAGACTACTGCAGCCTTTCCCTCTTAAGAAGGGTATATCCATTAAAACATCTGCTTTTGTCTATATTGCACAAACTAATACACTTTTTTCCCCTCTCAACTACAGAAAAACTCCTTGGTATTAACTGTTGTAAAACAAGTCACAGTTTTACAAATCACAGAAAGTGACCTTTCTTTTTTCACAAGTATCAATATTTTGCAGCATTTTGTCCTCCAGCAGAAAGAAAAATAAACTCCTCATTTTCCTTGATTTTTAAAAGATTTACAAAGGAGCAATCAGAACGTTCTGAGTCAGTTTTTCAAAGTTTTCAAAGATCATAATCTTCCGTTAAGTTTGGCTGGTCTCCAAGGGCTTCAGATTTATGGTGTCTTGGGAACCTTCTCTGATTATCTAGAAATGTGTTTTTTTCTCGTCATCCTCCAAAAAAATACCCTAGCCAAGACAGGATCTGAACCACGTCAACATCATCCCTTGCTGCTGTTGCATTTGCTTTGCTACTACTTAAGCATTTCTCATACTGAAGTCTCACTGATGTAAAAACCACATTGGACAGTTTCCAGTCTTTACTGGCCACCGGTGACGGGCACTGAGGGCACAACCTCAGCAGCCAACAAAGCCAACAGCACGGGCTGGGGCTGCTTACGGCACAACGAGCTGCAGAATGATCTGACTCTCTGCAAGCGCCAGTGTCTAGACACCCACACATCAAAATTAAGTATACTTTCATCTACCCACAAAATGACTAAGTTCTGACAAAACACCATGCTGGGAACAAAGAGAACTCAGCAAAATGACAAAATCCGTGGCTACTATTTTGCACCAACTCTGGCGTGTTCTTCCTTGCAGTGCCTGGTGATCTGGCCTGGGATGCAGTTGCTTCTCACACCAGGAACAGCATTTTCATAAATTCTTCACAGGCCGATGCAGTCATTCATATTTCTCGGCACAGCTGACAACAGAAGTGAAGACACATTGCTGATGAGCCTCCTGAGGTTCTCTTCTCATACATTGTGACTAAGCAAGCTGTTACAAGTTTCTGCAGAACTGCTGGGTTTTTGGGTTGTTTTTTTTTTTTTTTTTCTCTAGACATTAGTGCTTTGTGTATGCAGAAACAAGACATTTGGGGGAAAAATGCTTTTGTAATGAACAGCGCCTCAGCCCCTCCTCTCAGTAATCTGCTCTGCTGATTTCCAAACAATCAAAAATGATACTTCTACTAATTGGAAACTATAAAGTATATGGAAGGGTGCATAAGAGGCCAAGAGTAACAATAATCACTGGAAGATGCACTTGACATTTCAAATGCAAATACACGTGGTGTGCACAAAAATATTTTTAGAAAAAAAAAAGAATTAAAATTTGGATTTATTTACGTAAAATGATCTCCAGAAAGGCAGAGAAAGCTCCATGCACCACATGCACCATTTTTCCCTTTAAAAATATGATGTATAAAGATATGGTGTTTATGTCTTGTGCTGATAAACATGTAATTTCAACTTCCAAATGATAAGGAAAATGAAAGTAGCAAAAATAACAGATATTCCTAGAGCATCTGGAAGGGTCCTAATATTGAGGCATCACATGGATTGAACAGAATTGAAGAACGCTCCAGCTGGAGAAGCTGGTGGCTGTAGCGTGTCCTCCCACTGCTCTGACCAGTCCCCTTACCAGGACCAGGCATCCAAATATTTGCTCTCAGGTGTGCACCTTTTTCCCTGCCACTTTGTAGCAAGCAAAGCTTCCTAAAATTTTTGTCTTCATTTGTAATGGTAACATTTTCAAGCACTTTTGTCATGAGCAAGCTGGGCAGCCAGTGGTGCTATGACAGTTCAGAGCAGCTGAAGGTCTGTATTTAACCACTGCAGAAGCCAGGCTGAAGTTCCTATTCCTTTGCAGATACCAGGTTTCCCAGTGATGCTACTCAGCGTATTTTGTAGTCGCTCTACCTGCACAGTAGGAAGAGTCCATAAAAAGTAGTGGACACATTCGGCCAAGCACTCCAGATGCCTGAAAAGCAGCTCTAAACCTGATGGCTTTACAGCTGACTTGCATTTTTTGATCACAGAGCCAAATCACATCAGTCAGCCTAGAATTTGAATCTAAGAGGATATTTATTAATTTGTTTTATTAAAACAGACAACATGCAACCATAGGTCTTGAATTAGCTCATAAAGAGAGGGTGCTGAGGTTTACACTAGGCAAACCATACCTGGGTAGGAGGGTGACCTGTATAAAATTATACTTTTAAGAGACCAGCAAAAATTCCAAGAGCAAATTATTAAAAAAAATTTGGGCAGTTCACACTTGGCAGATCACTGCAGAGCTGCACCATTTCAGAATACTCCTTGTTTTCCTACAGGATGCAGCTTCAACAAAGCCCCAGGGCTTCCACTGCTCTCTGTGGTCTGGTACTACGGTTACTCAAAGGCATACAGGAAAGCGGTTAATAATTAAACTTATTATTACATATCTACTTTCTGTAATTATAGTTCCTATCTGTGGCTGCTCTGCCAGAAGAGTGTGTTTGTCTGACTTTGCCAAGCCACTGAATTCCACCCCATGTGCTGTTGGGAAGTGTTTACCATGTCGCTCATCGCACTCCTGACACCAGCTTTCGGAAATCCCCAGGGAGCTGCTTTCCTTTGCAGGATTCATCATGTACATAAGGGCTTGCTTCACTGACATATAACATGCTCCATCACTGCCTGCTGCCCACAGAGGGAGACAGAGTCGATTTTTAACAATAACAAACCCACTCCTTACTACGTGAGCACCAAGGTACGATTTCACGCGCAAAAACAGATGTTTAAGATTGGGGTATTTATGCATGTAGATTGCCTACTGGAAAAAAGTGGTATAGAGAAAAACCAAACAAAAGCCCTCTCTGACTTCCACTTCTCCAGCTGCTATGTTTTGCTCTACCTTTGTATAGACCCATCGCAGTGAGGTCTCAAAATCACCCCCTACCGCCTGAAAATTAGAAATGTATAGCAACTGCAGAATTTTTAATAGGAAATATACAATTTCTCTACTTTCACAGGGCCAAGATTCATCCCACGGGTCACAAGACTGTGATTGAATCACACAGTGTCACCATGGGCAGCTGGTGAGGAAGACTTCTGGAAATGAACTCCTCACTCTCAGTGCTGCCACTGAAGCCCTGACAAGAAGAGCTGGCTGCTTCTAAAATGACTCTAAACACAGAGACACCACCAAGTGCCATCCGCGGACCCAGGGAGCAGAGCTCCTTCACACAGATTGCTGGAACAGGCAGGCCAAAAGCCGCCCATCTCCAGCCACACCAGTGTGATGGTCAGAAGACAGGGACCCATTTCTAAGCACTTCAGTCACCAGGCACAGCTAAAACGAGGCATAACTCTAAGTAACAACACGTAAGGACAGACTAAAGTAGCCTCTTCCCCACCCACTCCTGCAAGCGTTGCATTTTTCTGAGGTTAGTGCATATTTACTGCACCAGGGCAATTCACCCATGGGGCTGCAGGTGTCTTTACTACTGGAACACTTGTTGGTGTATTTAATAATGCCATAAGTACTAAGTACTGCCTGGAAGAATCCCAGTGAGAAAACGTCTCTCATAGTTTCCTCTAACAGAGTGGGAGTGGGGGGAAATGTTAATAATTTTAATATAAAAACATTTTGTAAGGAATTCTTTCCTGCTCGGTTCTGAGTCAGTGGCCACGATAACATTTACTTAACTAAAGCAAAGAAAGCCAAAATAATTTCCCAAACCTTTAAAAATATGTAAACCTGCACAAAATTTTATGTTAATTTCCTCTTTGTTTTTCACCTTCCCCTTCATCTGAGAAAGTTCACAGATACAATCCCTTTTTTGTTTCCATTCATCATTCTCCCGGTGGATCTATTCAGACACAACTTCTGGTGTTTTCCTGCAAGTGACCTATTAAAACAGCTATTATCGCAATAAGAGTGGCTGGTAGCGATGAGAGCAAATTACTACATTTATGTTTTATAACTGTGAAATTTGTATTAAGTTTTAGTATAAAACCACAACTTAGCAAGGGGCAAGAGGAGTGAGTTTGCTTTCCCTCAGTTTCTTGAGTCTACAAATCTTGGGGATGGGATAACAAACAAAACCCAGAAATCCTGGGTGAAACTCTTGAAGTCACATGTGAGACAACAGCAGCCAAAAAACAGTAGCAAAATTATGAATTGGATATGAACTTAAAGCAATATTTCCCTGTGCTAACTTCTGTCACTGGAAGGGAATACAATATGAAAAAAAAAACCAAACCTCACCAATAATATATTCATTTAACTCCAAGCTTCTTTTCCCTGCTACTTCAAGGGTAAAGTGAAGCAGCTTTATGACTCAAAGCTCTTCCAGTGTAAAAATATGTATTGTTCTAAAGGTTACACTAGTTTAAATGAGGATACAGCTATCCTGCTCCAAGTCACTGCCTCAACAGTGAGTTCAACTCAATAATGGCAACTCAAAGCACCAGTCAGATTATTAATAACCTGTGCTTGTATCCAAATGTGTATTCTTTGCTGTGGCTTAATTAGCCGTGGAAAATAGGACTGCTTCATTCAGCTGAATAACAAAACATGAAAAGCTCCTGGCAATAGAGGAGCGCTGTGCTAAATACTTTGCTACAGGTACAAATGAGCCACCTTCGTTTTCCAGATGAATGAAAACTATTTTTATCATGGAATTGCCCAAATAAAACACTTCAGGACATATTTCCTCTAGATCTGCCATTTTTATGTATAGCATACTGAAAATTTTCTATCTTCCAGAAAGCTGGGCTGCCAACAAGATGAATGGAGTGCTGAAGTGAAAATTAGCAACCAGTCTGCAGGGGAACACCAGGGCTGGCAGCCCCTCTTTCACCAGCCAGAACAGCAGTGGCATGTACAAGCAGTAAAGATGCTGTGTATGGCTCAGTACCAGCTTAACTCTCCAAATTGCTGATTACAGAGCATTTACTTATTACTCTGATGTTATTAAATACCTCCAGCTGGATTCCAAGTAGATAAAGTGAAATTCAATTGTTTTGGTTTTTTTTTTTAAATGAGTGTGTTGCTTTTCCTCCCATTGCTTATGTCAAATTTGTTCCCCATTGACTGCATTTGAAAGTCCTATTGCTAGCAGTGTCCTATTACTGATATTCTCTCTCACATTGATATTCTCCTTTCGCTTGCTTCTTTCAAAAACCTTCTATTTCCTTTCAGCCACAAATACAATAAATTCTGCCAGTTACTATGTTAACTTCAAACAGCATAGACAATAAATTATTTCCTATGCTGAGTGGCCTTCTCTTATGAATTGTCATTGTTCAAAATGCATTCATTTTCCTTGTTGATGTACATCGAAGTGTTGGAGTCATTTAAAATGAAGTTTCGCCGCTAACTTTGATCTTTCTCACAGCATGACTCGTGATTTGTATCTCAGACATCCAAAGCACTCTATTAATCTCTCCTAAATGCCCTCAACAATTTTTATGTCCTTTTGAAGAGATATCCAAAACAAATTCCTTTTCCATTAGACAGGACCTAACTTTGGTCTTACTGGAAACGCTTTCCACTCATAATGCTTATTTAAAATGCAATATGGCATTTCCCCTTTTTCACAATAGCACCTTCCTTCAGGAGACTGTGGCACAAGCGCTCTTCCCTGCTCGCACAGTGAATTAGAAATTGCTTTATTTAGCACCTAATGCTCAGCCCGACTTTCACAGAAAGGAGTAAGAGTATGATTGGATTTAAATATCCAGAAGTATTTCAGCTTAATAATTTTCATCACTTACAGATATTCAGCAGTTTCTTTTCCAATTAAAAATAAAAAGTAGTAATCAAGAAAAACAGACAGTGTAAATTGATTTTACAGCAAGTACAATCTGCCAAAGGCAGGCTTCATTTCCTCCCTGAGTGGCACACGTATCACATTATCCCTCTGTTAATAGCACAGTAAAATATCAAATACCAGCATTTAGTTCAAAGGGCTCCAGAGCGGCCTCTCACATTCTTCATTTAAATGGGAGTATTTATCCAGTATCAGGCAGATAAGCTCCCTGAACAAAAGTAATGACAAGGTTTCTGTGATAGATAATGTAATAACCTTTCAGGTACAACACAGGAAAGAAACATCACAACAGATGCAGAGTAGACTAGAAAAAGTGCCCAGCTGAGCACCTGCTCCAAATCAAGAATGAAGGAGACAGAGGGTGGCAGCAAGGGCTCTAGAGCCAAACCTCCTGCTTCCAGCTCTTGCCACAGCGTTGTTTCCTAGACTCAGTGCTGCTTTAAACCAAGGTGGTACACATTTCACAAACTCATGCTTTGGTATCACTGCATCAAAACCAGAAACATTTAGCCTGGTTTAAGTAGTCTCATTTTAAGAATCAGACAATCAGATTTATTCCAAAGAGCACTACGAATACTTCCCAGATGCTGTGTTTCTTGGATTATTCTGTTCTGCAAAATATCCAGAAGCAATAGCTTCATGAAAAAGTAGATGCAACAGGTATGGCAAGAGGACCTGGAAATGATAAAATGAAATACTGACCATTCTGATGCAGCTAAGTCTTTTTCTGCTTCAAAAGACCTAAGTAACACGCACTGAGTTCTGCAAATAGCTTTCCAATGGCTGAGAAACTTCTACAATGGAGTCAAGTCTGTTCTACTGCTAGAAAAACCAAAAACTGTCCAGGGCATTGGATACTATCAATACAGCAATTTATTTTTCAATCAGGCAGCTCTTCATGTTCTGCAGTACTTTTTTAAAAATAGAGTTTAGATCTACCCAAACCAATACCTACCCATGGATGAATCTTTGCAGTAACATCAACCCAAAAAGTTAAAAAAGCCACAGCTACCAACTGCTACCTTGGGGAACTCAGCTATTACAGGTGATCTTTGATGCAGGATAACTTCCAGTGGGCAGAGCTGTCTGTTCTTTACAGCATTAACGAGGCCCTCTAATGATTCCCATACAATATTGAGGAAAAATAAATTTATTTTTTATTTCTAATGACAGTAGCTGCCAAGAGCTCGCATGAAGGATGTTCTCTTTGCACTGCAGAGACTTGTGTGAAGAATTTGAAACTATTAATTTCTGCATTCAAACTTTGTTATTTCCTCCGGAACAACATCATTAATATTTTAACTAAAACCTCACTTAGACTGCAGCACAACCTTTGTTTTGAGATTATGAAAAGGTAATTTCATGGTCCTGAGGCACATGAAAATCCAGAAGTCCAAGTAAACACACTTGACACCTCTGTATCTGTTGGGTTCAGAAATCGTGCGTTGCTCATGAACCAGAAGTGAGGGATCAGCCCAGCCGGAGCGGAGGGGAAAATCTTACACAGGGATCCCGTGAGAGTGCTCTCAAAGTAATATTACTGTGGCCAAAAGTAAGAGTCCACCACCTCTTGGAGGTCCTTTAAAACATTTTACCATGACTAACCAAAGTAAGCAGAGTGACAGTAGTTGCATTTCATCTAGTTCTGAAGCTGGCCAAAATAAACCATCACCAACTTATCCACTTAGTGGCCAGAAACTGAGACACATTTTCTTTTAGGAGGAAGTGTATGCTAGTGTTCCCCAAATTGTTTTATTTAACAGCTAAAATAAACTGAGATATATTTGATAACATCTGAACACGATAGCATCCAAACAGACCTCCGATTGTTCTGAAAAAAAACTGACCTACCAGTGATAGAATAGATGAAAGACACAGCATACAGTGAAGCTATTAAATTGTTTAATACCAAAGTACCTGCAAAATTGCAGCAGAAAGATAAATAGGACGAAATTTCCAAAACCAGAACGGCCAATAAGACACCTCACAGGTAAACATCCCATTGTTCCTGTGTCCCAGTCTCATATCCCACAGACATAGGAACTCACAATCTTCATCAGAGATGCCTCTTTTCCTCAAATATAACAAATCTATGAAGTTGCTGTGCATATCAACAACTCCTTGCTTCCTCTAAGGTTAACAATCACAATAATGAAGAGATACAGGTGAACTGTAATCCAGAAACAATGTCAAAGATCAGCCACCACACCAGGAAGTGATAGGTTCTTTTTTGTATTTCAAATGAAGGTGGTCTGACTTTAGGCTCTAAAATTCTTGTCTATAAGCAATCCAAAATGGCATTTACAAAAGCTATACTACTCTCCCAGGGCTGTAACATTCGCATGTATTGCTGTATTTTGCATGTATTTTATTCCAAAAAGAGGCAGAGAGCATGCCGACTCAGCTGAGCAGCAGAACGAAGCACACACTCTCTCACAAGAAAGCATGAGGAAGCCAGGTTCTCTCCAGGTGCACACAGAAACTGCAGGTCACTAACAGAGCATCCCCTGCTGTCACACAGCGATGGGTGAGCTCAGGGTAAGCACTTCATGGTCTTCTTCTGAAACATCCTGCAGTTCCAAGAAAGAGGAACTTTGGTAACAGTGAAAGTGAAACTGTACCTGTTGAGGTTTTTTCCTCCATACTACATTGCTGTTTTTCTAGCTGCCTTCCATACATCCGTATCACTTGAGTAGTTTTTTCGGGTTGAATTTGCACTTCAATATGGCTTTCCTGCTGTTTCGCAATCTAACTGCACCCATAGCAGTTGTCGTTACCCAGCAGACAGTTGTGTTGTAGGGGATGACTCCTCAGGAAGGGAGATGCAGAACTGACAACTCAATCAGCTGCACACATACAGAAGCTTCTTGCACCTGGTATTTTTTAAACACAGCTACAGCATCCTCATGTCATCAGCTTTACTTCAACACTAAATTTGAAAAAGAGCAAGTCAGCAGCTATTTGTTTATGCAGGCAGATGGTCCTCTTCCCAGTAGGATACCTACATGCAACTTGAGGTTCTCAAGTCTCCATACAGACTTCACAAGACCCTTACTGCAGGGAATTCATACTCGTTTGTGAATTTGTAATTCTCATGGGCAATTAAAAGGAAACTGAATATGAAACATCACCATATGTCACCAGGAAGCTTTCCTTCCAGATGTTTGTAAAGGTTTTTCGTTCTACAGCATTATACAGACACTGCTGAGCATGAAGGATCAGCAAGCAAGTAACAAACCAATCCTGAATTCCTCACTGTTTCTTTATCACCAAAGCTACTGCTTATTTTTCCATTTAATGAGAGCACAAACAGATCATTAACACTTAATGAGCCAATCCACCACTGATTTAATTGCAAATATTACTGAAGAGAACAAAAATGTTACCCTGTTCCTATGCTAGCAATAAGCAAAGCAGTCAGTTTAATGTCATTACAACTTAACGTCTCTTTGGCATCAATACTGGTGTGGCGCTCTGCAAGAAAGAGTTTTGTAGCCATGAGAATGAAACAAATGGTAGTGCTGAAAAACCTCAGCTGCAATCAGAAAGGGGGAGAATTCGCATATACATGATCAGAGTGGAAATACATTTGATTACTTATCCTTTAGGCTTAAATCTGGTGATTTATAAAGATAGAAATAATGCTGTAGTATATTTATTACCAGGATAAAGGAACATGTTTCTGGGCATAGAGGTTATTATGCCAGCTCCTAGGAAGACCTAGGACCATACCATATTTCCATAATCACATTTCACAGTGATGACGGCATTTGGGGCCAAAGGCCTCTGTGTATGCACCAATGTCATTACATCACAGATCAACTGGGACACCTGTCTTCTAAGCCACTAACTCGCGCTACCTCGTCATGCATTACCTATGAAGATGAAAATCTTTCCAACACTACTGGGGCTCTGGTACCACTCACACAAAAATGCTAGTTTTGTTTTAGATAATTTCTTATCGCTGTCTTCACTCTGGATGACTGTTAGGCTAACCAAAGAGTAAATACAGAACTTGTAAGATCCACCTTTAAAATCACCACTCTAAGCATTTATGTTCCGTATCTTGTATGTATATATCTAAATACCCCATGGAACAAAACAAAAATCACTTTTTTCACCACTTAATTTAAAAACATACGGAAATGAGTTTAAAAATTAAAACCAAAAGAAAATCCTACACTCTGGTTTCATATGCACAAATTACAGGAAAGCTGTGAAACAGGCAAATTAAGAAAAAAAAAATTAAATTGGGCTGTACTTCAAATGAAGCACTGAAACACTTAGGTGAAAGGAGTGGCTTCAGTACATACTGCCAAGACGCAATGAGGCTTGTCCTAACATCTCTTTCAGAAGCTTGAAAGCTAGGATGGGATGGTCACATCTAGCATTTGTCATTTTGCCAAGAACGGGGGCAATAAGGAGCGGACAGGAAGGTGAACGCTTTGCATTACAGGATTTTGTGGGCCACTCACTCTTTAGCTCCAAATCATTTAAATCTGCTGTGGAAAGCAGTAACAGACTTGGCAGTGAGTAGTGAATGAAAAGGTTCATCTTCTGTGTGAAAGTTATTGTCTCAGTCTCTTTCTTCACATGGAAGAATAATCATCACCAAATCCGCCCTTGAAAATGGTAGTATCTCAGGTAGGAAGTGAACCTACATTTACACCGATTCCCTCTTCTCATATCAGACATGACAGGGGTGACTTCAAATCCTAATGACGATAGCCCCTTTCACCCCCTGAGTGCATCAGCCACCGTGCTGGGAAGGAGGACAGAGCACCCCGCACCAGTGGGTCTGCAGGAGAGGGGAGCTCAGCCCGGAGCAGATGGTGCTCCTGACCGCGGGGCACGTCCCGAAACACACAGCGCTCTGGGGCGCACGGGGGAGCCACAGACCCAGCAATCTCCCAGTGTCTGCTTCATTCTCATTATCTAGAAAGTTAACAGTTCATTTTCATCAAACCGAAAGTTCTGCTTTGGAGGAGGAGAACAGACATTTCACTTCGACAATGAGAGAATGGGAAGCAAAATTCTCATCCCACAATTACACCACTTGGTAAGATAAATAAGATAGCTACAATTGAAACCATTATATAAGAGAGGACTTTTTCAAGAAGAAGCCAAAATGCCTAAGTAACATTTAAAAAAAAACCAAGACCAAATAAACCATTTATCTTTGAGATGCTTTCACACTGAAAACTCAATTAATAACTTCACTAGTTACAGACAATGACAGCAAAACCTCTAATAAAATTAAACCTTGTAGCTCTGAAATATTAATTTAGAGGAAAACAAAGGCTAAAGGGCACACAGGAGCTGGGGAAGGAAGGAATGTCTAATAGGATAATTAAATAGTAGTAACTCTGTGGTAAATACTTCACTGAAGTCTATTGGTCTCTTACGCATATATATTAAGACATGATTTACAGGTGATGCAATAGTTTGGCTGAGTATCTGTAAGGCTGAGAGCTGTTACTCTACACGTGGCCTACTTGTGAGTAAGAAAGCAACCACCTTGCCTTCTCTACTCTCTTACCAACAACTTAATTCTCTCACTCCGCTGTAACTCTTGAAAAGGGCACATTATTTCCTTGATATTGCAAATGTTTATAAGACGTACCAATCATACAGCTACACACTGCAGTCAAAATCACCTGCTGAGTGAAGAAGGCAGACACCAATGGTAGAAGTTGCACTTTTACTGCTTCTTTAGGCCCAAGAAAAGGGAAACAATTGAAGCAGCTGGATATGGTGTGTGCCATCAACAGGACACGTCGTAAGAAAGTTCATTCATACAATGCCACTTCATGAGTGACACGTTATCACAACAAAGGCAACGCTGAGAACCTACACGCCGTTGAGTTAGGAGGCACCAAGGAGAAGACCAGTGTAAACTCCATAGCAGTCTCCTGCCTTGAGAGGTCAGCAGTGGAGCTGGCAAGAGGCGAGACAGTGCTGTGAAGCCGCTGTTGTACGACCCAGAGGCTGTGGAAAGCACAGGTCCGTACGGACAGAGAGAGGGAGAAGGGTGGAAGCACAAGTTTTTGTGCACTTTGCATTGCTAAAAGCATTGTATACAATATCAGTGCCCGATCATGACACCATGGCCTACAACAAACAGCCACATGCAGAACACCCTACTGCCAATCCTCCACCTTCCCAACCCGGAGGATTTTCCTGAGTTCACAGTGAACTTTATTCAGCAAAATGTCCCAATCTAGGGCACCCTACAGACACCACTAATACAAAAACTTATTTAAAACATATAGGTTGATAGGTTTTGTTGCAGCAGAGCAAACTTTGAAGACAAAGCTTTGTCAGGCATTTTTTCCCTGTGAACTGCTATTGTTTTTTTAAAATAATGTTCAACAAAAGTTTGGTTTTTTGTGTGTGGTTTTTGTGGTTTGGGTTTTTTTTGTGTGTGTGGATTTTTGTTTGGTTGTTTTTTTTTGTTTTTTTTTTTTTTTTTTGTTTTTTTTTGTTTTTTTTTGTTTTTTTTTTTTTTTTTTTTTTTTTGTTTTTTTTACTTTATTTATGACTTAGCAGCATACATCTGTCCCTGGAAAAAGACATAATCCAAGAAAACAGATCGATAAAGAGACACAGCTTTCAGTGACAAGAAAGTTTTTAAATCTCCAGCAATGTACTCAGCAATCACAGCATGGTAAAAGAATTGATGATTCATGTGCAGTTATTACTACAAAGACTTATGGGTTACTTTATTGGGTGCAGAAATTTCTTTTCTCTACATCAGCCATTAATTGGAGTCATGGACAGGAAGAAAGGCAAGCTTGCCACAGCATTTTAGAGAGAGCTCCAACTGCTCCGAATGACAGCTTTATTAGCTTTATGTGCTTCTGTAGGGAAGTGAGGAGCCAAGCTGAAACCCCAGGCCGCTTCTTCCTTGTGAGATGCTCCAGCCAGGGAAATGCAAACTTTAATGCAGTTAGTTACTACCATTCAAAAATAAATTATCTTTGGCATGTGTGCCACACTGACAGTATCACATCTTCGGAACTAACATAAACAGAGCTGATAAGCCTGCTAACTAGTAACGGCTTATTAAGCTTGGGCACATCTTCCCAAAAAGCCAGATACGCTTGTCAGCTCTACAAAGCCACCAAAGACTTAATGATATTCTTAGCAGGAACGGTGGTTTGTCAGAGCACCCCGGTCAAATATTCCTCAGGCAGTTTGGTGGGCACAAGGAAACACAGACACCCTCCCTCCTGCTGATACTGCACTGATGAAATAATATTGCTTCGTGCAGCAAATAGGGAAGGTGACAGCACAATATAAAGTAGCAATGATTCATGGGCTGTGGGCATTATGAGAAATGAGTTTTCAGAAAGAACCCAAAAGGTGAAAACCACCCCTAGGCAAAGGGCCAGCACAAAACAAAGGACCTCAAAACTGGCTCAAAGCGGTGCTTAAGTAATTGACGGGCTCCATGCCAGCCTCGTAGGCCAAGATGAATTTCACCCTCACACTAAGGAAGGAACATTTAAGAGAGTCAAATGTGAACAAAAAAACCCCCAAACATTAGGACAGCAACATATGCAGCAAAGCAATGGAGCGGCAGGTTGCAAGGAGACTACGTCAGCTCAGGAGGGAAGGACAATAATATAGAAGTCAGAGTATTTTGCTGCCTGGCAATTCAAGAGCCAGGAAAGAAACTATAAAAGAGGCAATGCATTGGGCATTGTGTTTTAGGGAGAGCCTTTCGTACAATGAGTTGGTTCACTTTTCTAAAGGGAGCACCTCATGAGAATAAAAGTCATAAGACCAACTAATAAGGAGCACTTCCCACTCAAGATGGCAAAAACAGTTCTCTCAAATCATCCATCTTAACTATCCAGAAACGGACAAACTAACCAACCTTGAGTGATTCTGTACATCTGAAAAACACCAAAAAGCAGCTTCCCTTTAAAAAATATATTCTTATTACATGTGGATGTTTGAAAGACACACTGTTTCAAAACGTCTTATCCAACTATCCAAAGCTATGTATCAAAACAGGAGTGTCTGTAGTATTTACTCTTTGTCTCCTTGTCCCAGCAGGGAAGCCTGTGTGGCTGTGATGGAACTGCACCCTGGGAACTGCGCTGCACCGGGGCTCACCCACCGCGCTCAGTCCTCCCGACTCGGGATCTCAGGAACAGCTTTAAGCAGATCTTGTTATTAGAAAAGATGCAGATCTCTACTGTACCTTTAGCACAGCGAGACACTGCTGACTATGAAATGGACTTTCCAGGCAAAACAGCTTTTTGAAGGCAAGATCTTTCTACGGAATTTCTAAGAGAATTTATTATGCTTAACTTTTTTCCACTAACTTCCTAAGGAAGCAAAGGAGTGTTTCTTTGCAATTGTTCCACTAAGAAAGCCCAGACAAATTAAAAAGTATTATCTACTTCGGTGCTGTAGCGAAGCTCTGAGAGCAGTGTCTCTCAGACTTTGGGGTCCGGGTTTTATTCCTTCCAAACTCAGCTTCCCCCTCTAAGTGGAGCCAGGAAAATCTTCAGTGTTTGATGAATGGCAAAAAGCCTGTCTTTTCTTTTAGTTACGCCACCTTACTATACGGAGATGGTGTAAATATAAATAAAATCACAATCATGATTTTGTTAATTTACATACATTCCCATGTGAAAAACCTGAGTATAGGAAGCAGAACACTGGAATAACAACTATAGCATAAAATGTTGCAAGACTCATTTACAACACTGTAAAAGTGAGTAATTAAACATACATGCACAATTACATAATGAACACATTCTCTTTGTAAAAATTAAATGTGTTGAAAGCTAAAATTACAGCAAAATTACACAACCAATCCTTGTTAAGCAAGCAATGGTATACCTTGTTCAAACAACCCTGCTAGGTCAGCCAGCCTACCTCAAACTGCAGGGATCTGTTGAACCGGGAGGCAGACACCCTGCACTTTGTATGTCAGCTCAGCTTCAGAAGCAGCTCACAATGGCTTGGAATGAAGCATGCATTTACTGTATTCTTCTTAGTCTTTAGAAAAGTTGGTATTCAGAGTTTTTCCTAGAATAGACACTTTTTTATGTTGAGACAGATTTGCTTTATTAATCCTAGGTATGCTTTCTAGCAGTGATTTTGTGATCCTTGCTAATTGTGCCTTTTGCGGTATTTGTGGCAATCTGTAATATAGTAGAAAAATTGAGAGGATAAAGCCTCCGTGTCCTTGTGTATCACAGAATCCTATAAACCCACAGTCACGATCTCTACACGCTTGCAAGCTGAATAACCTTTTAGGTTGTCATAATTGCTTATTAAAACTATTTTCATATTTAATACCACAGACATGGAGGGAAGCAAAGGCAGAAAACAGAATATCAGATCACAACCATACAGCACGTTAATGGATGAGGAAGGAAGAGGTTGCATGTTCCACACTGCATGTCCCCCCTCCACACAGCACACCATCGGTCCTGCTGGACCAAGCCAACCTCTGACAGCCTCAAGAATTGCAACCTCAAAAATGACAAGGTGTTTTTTTGTTTTTGTTTTTGTTTTTTTTTTTTCCAAATACCTGCTTTTACTTACAAAGCACCAGAAGCATTTAGGATAAATTTTCTAGTGTAAAACTTTTGTCCAAAATGAAGAAGATAAGCTTACAAGAATGCACCGAGACCACACCTTCCCTTAATTTCATCTCTCAGAATCATAGAAATATGGCCTGACTTGCACGAAACCTCTGAGAACTAGTCACATTGCAAAAACAATTTGCACCATAAATCCATATTACTGTCTATGGCAGGGTTAATAGACCTGTGCCAGGGTGTTTAAAGATATCAATATAATTTCTCTACTTAAATATCCAGAACCGCAACATTGATGGGAAACTTCACAGTACATCAGACAAAGAATGGGAAAAAAAATAGCATTTTATAAACCACTAACGGATTGTGTTTGTTAACAAAAAGCAACCTCTGTCAGAGGTATTTAAATAAGGATGATACAGAAATTGAGATGAATACTTTGGTAAGCCTTGCTGCCAGCTTAATGCCTATAATGAAAAGTAATAAAGTGAACTAGGCATGTCGCTATACCTGTTTTTTTTTCCTACCCCATTGAATATTGATAAGAACTTATATACCTTACCAATGCCAGTAGCAACTCATCTTATGAACGCAAATTAATTTTTCATTTTTATTCTTTGTGAACACGTTTTATGCCTGTGCTTTATATTATACCTACACAAGGCTGCAAAAAATCTGTGATGTGTTATGAAAGCATAATAATATAAGTGCCTACCTTTTTCAGGAACCGTATTCCATAGGTAAATATATAAAGGTAAAACGTAAATCTCCACCTGCAAAAGGTACAAGAGATTAACTCTAGGATATCAGGTTTACATACTTTAAAGTTCAACACATGATTTTTTACAGCACTGCCAAACCACCATGTCCCAGACACAAATTTTTGTCTCGTTTTCTACAACTTATGTTACCAAACATTGTGCTCGTTTGCCTGCTTTTTTATGGCTTCCCATTAGCCCTCTGAAAAATTGGTTAATTTCACCTTAACATGAAAGGGAAAAAAAAAAAAACAAAAAAACAAGGGTAATTAGGTTTTTAAAAGTTTAATGAAAACTAGTAGGACAGTGGAGGACAGAGGACAATTTGCACAGCTATTGCAGTGAAGTTCGTTTGTTTTAAGACACCAGGACAATGATAATGAGAAATTTGATAAAGGCTTTGACAGGTGATGTCGGAGTGCTGCACACCAAATACAGTTTTTAGTAATGAAAAGCATCATTCACAACGAGCTGGAATTTCGCTTAGCAGATTCCAGCACTCCACTCTTGCTGTTACGGAGTGCATTGGTGTCATACGGACAGGCTGGATACAGATCCAGATCCACAATTTACATTCACTTCCCAAGAGTTTCCTTGATAAATATGATTCTACATTTTCCCAAGTACACATGAAATAATTGCTGGGCTTCCAGTTTGTCTTTTCAGATAGAGGCAAACTAGAAGCTAGGATCAAGATGCCACGGAAAATAAGAGAGAAATGAGCAGGAGATTTAATACAAAATTATCTTCTCCTCTACGACTTTCTCGCTTACCCAATAAAAGAAGACATACAGAATATCTTCCTTATCTTTTAGATCCATTACTGGCTTAGGAAAAAAGAGTCAATGGAAGTATTATGAAATAAAACTGAAACTTCATGCAGTGTAAATTCTTAGAGGAATTATTGAGGTTTTTTCTCCAAAGTGGAAGTGACTACACAAACATGCTTGACATAAACACCAGTGAGGTACTATTCATAATGTTTATTACAGGATGAGATTTAGTTTCCTTTGTGTGAGGCAATACCGCAGCCTGAATCATCTTCAATTACATATTTTACAGCGCTTACAACTTTCTCTCCACAGGCAAAACTATTAGCTTATGGTTAATTGGCATTGAAGCATGTTCAGACATTACTGGAATGGTTTCAAAATTGAAAATGCTCCTATGTAAAAGAAGGGTAAGCCAAGTCTTCCTCTTCAAAGTTACTTTTACAAGTATTTAAAAAGAAAGATGTGTCATACATAAATAGCCCTCTGACAAGTTGAGTACATCAATGAGATTTGAAGTGTGATACTTCAGCTGAACAGAAATTCTCTCTTAACCTGTAGCAGCCACAGCATTGCACAGATTAATTTATTCAATTGATACGATACAAAGACCAATCCCTTCAAGGGTTCAGCCACACCAGCAACACTGCTCGCAGCTTTCAAACTGGCAGTTTCCTCAAGATACTGCAAAAAGAGAGCACTTGGGTGCAAAAGGTGAGTTGTGCTGGTAGAAACCTTCAGATTGTGTGCATGGAAGAAACAGCAAGGACAGCAATATGAAGGAAACCTGTCATTTAACTTCAGCATTACATACCTCATCTAGCGAAAATTTGAAGGCTGTCACTGAACGTAAAAGTATTAGGAGGGAAAAAACTGTCTAACCTAATCTTGCTGCTGAGCACTCCCAGTACCCCTCTTTCACTCCTATGTCTAAGCAGTTCTGACAAATTCCTCACAAAGAGTTCTCTTGATTTAGAAATACCCTCAATAATACCTATATTTCACATTTCTCCAAGCAAAAATCGTAACATATTTGAAGACATTTGTAGCTTGCAGTTGGGAGATGCAATATTCCAGGAGGAGTTCAAAGCCAGTCAAAAGTATTTCAAATATGTTAATGGATAAGTTTAAGATGGTGAGTCTCGGGGATTTTCCAGTCTGCATGGACATCTGAAAGACTCTGGTTGCAGCGTTTGCTGGAGCTATCACCTCAGGAAATAAAAAGGTCCTTTCCCGAAACAAGCAAATTCAGAAACGCCAATTTCCCAGTTTAACTTTCTACCCACGCTGCAAAGTGCTGCTGCAGATCTGCACCAAAGCCACGGGTTGCCCTGTTGAACAGCTTTGGAAAAAAACTTAGAGCCAAGAGCCACCAGGTACTATTTGGGTCTGCCAAAAACAACTTGCTCCAACTGCTCGAACGCTACAAAGGTGATACATGCATATAAATATGTGATAATATCTGCTATTCGTCATCTTTCCTCTTTTTCCCTAACCTGCCAAAGAAGGTTACTCAGATTGAGCATCAGAAGACAAAGCAAGGCTCAGAACTGGCTGACAGACAAGGCTGGTCAAAGTGCCAGTTGGAATGTCAGTCCCACACAAAGCCCAAGGAGTTTTCCACGTTGTTTTACCACTACTTGCGGACAGTTTATTGCTGCAATTAACAGTAAAACATCCACTGGACAAATCAAACAGATGAACATAAGAAGGTCTGGAAGAAAATTAATTCTAAGTTATTGAAGTATTTGTTGTTATACAGTAAGGGAATATATCTGGTCTAATTAGCTAGGTAACTATGTTCAGCATTTTAGTAAATGTTGCGTATTAACTACTATCACCAAAGACCTTAAAAACTGGAGACACCTCATTTGTAACTGTCTTTTTACATAAAATAAATAAAAAGACAAAGATGTAACTAGATGCTTGTTGCCTACAAATTGACATACATTGACATCTATAAAATCGACATTAAACTAAATCAACAGTAAAGACCATCTACTGAACGAGTAACATCTATGAGGCATTACAGTCAGAAGACATACACATTCCACAAGTGATAAAAATTAAGGTATGTTGTTTCCACCGGCTTCAGCTGTAGAGTAAAAAAGACAAGGAGTCTATCTGTAGCTGTCACCTATGTGCTATGAGAAATTTAATGGTAGATACACCAATAATCCTTTGCACAAGGTCTCGCACAGTTCACTATGCCTCTGAACACACCGGGAATTGAATTAGCATTCAGCTCTCTGCCCACTTCCCTACCTTGCTGCAGGGAGCCAGTAACCTAAAACCTCGCAGATGCTTTGTTGGCCTGAGCAGCCCTCGCTCCCCCTCAGCTGCCCCTTTTACTCACCAGCCTAGCAGTAAGAACATCTGCCAGGCTTTGGAAAACCTAGGTTCAGTTTCCTCCTCTGCCACATCTCTCACACACTCCTGAAGACTTTGTTAGCCACAAAATCACCGCATGTAGGACCATCTCCTCTTGTGAAGCTACTTCATGTAGCAGAAAAAACTCCGTTACTTGGGAAGAAGGGCAGGGAGGAAAGTGACAGGAACTGGGTTGCAAAGCTGCATTATTCACTCAAAATCATAAAGACAAGGCCAGAATATATGAGATAAATTTTTCATGCAATGTAGATTTTTCCAGCAAGATTCCTCCAAAGGTGAACTATCAATTTTTCTGGAACAAGCGCTCTAACAAAATCCACCATTCACAATCTACAGTATATACCTTTTTTTTCCCACTATTTGGGTCTCACTGCAGAAGAACAGACGCAAGTGGAGGGAAATGGTTATGATTATGAATCACATCCACTCACAGTACAGCCCAGCATCCAAACCATCTCAGTATTTTGGGAACTTAGGCAAAATGCTCTTTCTCTTTTTATAGGACATCAGAGAAGAGAGGGACACCTTTTTTAAGTGTGAGGTTTTCAAGTCTTATTCCCAACTGAATCCACGAAGTGGTAGTTGATTAAGAGAAGTCTTTAATTTGTCCTGGGTAATAGTCCCAACACTCATGGTTGGAAAAAGCCCTCAGCCTGAGCACAGTCTGAAGAGTCACAGACCCCAGGGAAAGGAAGATGTGTGGCCAGTGGCATAAAGCCTCTCTAGCACCCTCTCTGATATCCTGCTCGAAGTACTTCTTAAGCACCAGCAGCTCATGCTGAACGTCCCCAGGTCACTGGGGACAGTTGTCCTTTGAGTGCCAGCTGTCTGCAAGAGGGAAAATAACCAACGCTTCTAAGTAGCAGTAGTAGAGCCCAACAGACTAGGAGAAGCAAGGCAGGATCTGTACTAAGACATCTTTTGTTATCCTCTCCTCCCAGTAACATGCACTACTCTGTTAAAGCAATACAATAGAGGCCACCAGGTCAAGCACCCCATTGTAAGCGACCACCATATCAATTCACACTCCGCTGGAAAGGTGACAACAGCTGAAGCTGCTCTGAAGTCTGAGAATTTCCTCTGACCCTCAGACCTGAAACACTCCTCCAGTCAGTTGTACAGACACAAAATTTGAATGACCCCCCCCCACACAAAGTGTGCTGCTAGAAAGACTTCTCAGGTTAGTTTAAATCCAGCAAACCCAGATGAAAGTGCTCAAGGAACAAGTGTTCTGGAAGACTTGATCTGTCTGCTCACAACAGGGTTTACAAGGTTCACTTCAGTCCTGCACTAACATGCCCACAAGACTTCCACATTGAACCAGGCTTGCATCTGGCCTGCTCAAGCTTAGGAGAAGCACCTTCTAGCACCTTCCAGTACCTAACAGGGCCTACAGGAAAGCTGGAGAGGGACTTTTAGAAGGATGTGTAGTTAGAGGACAAAGGATACTGGCTTTAAACTGAAAGAGGGTAGATTTACATTAGATACAAGGAAGAAATTCTTCCCCATGAAGGTGGTGAGAGACTGGAACAGGCTGCCCACAGAAGCTGTGGATGCCCCATCCCTGGAAGTGTTCAAGGCCAGGTTGGATGGGGCTTTGTCCAACCTGGTCTAGTGGAAGGTGTCCAGGCTCATGGCTAGGGCACTGGAACTAGATTATCTTTAAGGTCCCTTCCAACTCAAACCATCTATGAAGGGGATCAAACCTGTTCACATATGGCGCTTCTGGCGAATCCTTCAGGTTGTGCTGGTGCCTACCAGTTAGTGTTGTTTCAAATATGGATGTGACACACAGCAATGAAAAGCCAAGCTAAAAAGTGACTCTACGGTAACAAAAAAACCACCCCTCTTTTCTAATGTAGTCTTAAAATGAATGCCCTAGGTCCCCTCAAGAGTGCAGCAACAGATCTGACGGCTCTCATTCAACACGTGAGTGTATTCCTGAACCAGAGTACAGACAGTTTCTTAACCCCTCAACCCTTTTAATTTTGAGCTGCTAATAGAATTTTAAAGATGCTTCAGCATGATACAGAACACTAAGAAGATGGAAAAGTTAGAGAGGCTCTGCCAACTAATGCGGTGTACCCCATCATGTCAAATTCAGCAAAAACTATTTAAGTGCACAATTCAGCAAGCATTTAACTGATTTCATGCATATGTCTAACCAGGTTCCCTTTATCACACTGACGAATTTTGTTCTTAAAACTTCCCTCCAAATTTCTGCTCTGAAATGCAAAATTAAACTTCAGCTAATAAAAACAAATTGTTCAAGCAATGTTCAAGCAGAGCACTCCCCTAACCCATCTACACATACACACTTCGCAGAGCCCACCACATGAGGTTCATGCTCTGTGTCAGACAATGTCCTCCCCATGGACCTCCTGTTCAGCAGAGCGAGCTCAGCACTGCCATTCTCCCAGGAAAGGGGCCACTTCTCCCAGGAATAAGCCTGAAGAGGCACAAGGCCTCTCTGCTCCTGCAGTTTCTCCTTTCTTCCCCTTCTTTTGCAGGAAAGCCATCTGGCTGGGCTGCGAACACCCCCAGCTTTGCAGCACTCAGCCCTCCTCACCGTATGTGCAACCCCCTTACGGCTCCGATGCCAAACCAGGGCCTGCCGCCCAGCAACGACCTGAGAGGATCCAAAGTTACCCAAGTGACCTTCGACAAGCAAACATGAAACATACGAAAAGCGCAATGTTAGAAACATAACAGGCATTTTGCTTCCTGAATTGTCGCTGTTATTTACAGAGATGCTTTTGCCACTGATTTGCTATAGTCAGGGCCACAAATGTAAGAACGTCACCATTTGAAACAGTTATCATTAAAACCCCACTCCTATTTAGCAACTAGCCATGGGCTCACCGCATTGCTTGCAGTCAAAGAAACTGGCTTTCTGGCTCTGAAAACTATTTTCAGAGAAACTGGAGACTGCTGAAGTTTTTCCCATGGAAACTCACTTCAGTAAAACCCCAGGTTTACTGTTTTCCATCACCCAGCGCTCAGCTCCTGGCAGTGGCTGACAGACCTCTGGGCTCAGGCTTTGGGTTGAAAGCCAAACTGAGCCTAATACAAACTCCACAGGTACGAGCCTTGGTTCTGGAGATGAGAAGGCTTGAGCCACCATCATGTCACTTGTTCTCCCTTCCCTGTAATCCCCACAGTCTCACTGAACTGGGCTATTGCAATCGCAAGCTGGGACTAAACAGTGTCTTTGCTGCAATGATTGCCTGTGGCTCTGCAGAGTGTGTTCACTGTGAGAGTGTGCAAAGGAGCATTTCTGAGGCTGAATTTAAACAATACTGAATATGTTTATTTCTTTTAAATGGGAAGCATTACTGAATTCCCTATGTGACCACTGTGACTTAAAGCTGTCCATGTTTTACCCTCATATTGCACTTTTCTGCTCCCCTAAACACAGTACCATAGCCTTCAACCTTCCAATACACTCAAGGGGAGTTAATCCAATTAATGCTGCTCCTGACATAGGCAGTGGTATGCATTCCTTCTACATGGTGATCCCAAAGCTAATGGACTCCGAACTTTTGGATCAACTTCTAAATATTTGTGACATTGTCTACTGATCTATTACAGTTTCCATTTTAGGTTAAAAACAAACAAAAAACCCCCATAGAGACAAAACCAAACACCACCAAACAAACAGCAACTCTTCTTCTTTAAAACAATAATAAAAAACCCCACAAAGATATTTGTTTTTTAGGTGATGAACCACACAAAAATACAAAACAGAGCACAGAAAAATAATGTTCATCCAAAACCTAGGAGGACTGCTAGCACACCTCAAACATTTAATGGTCTCACAAATTCAAGATTCAGACCTTCTGTATTGTATCACAAGTGTTGATCTTACAGTATTAAGACTTCAATCTTACAGCAGGTAAGTTGCACAAAACCGCACTTTTGTGTCAGGCACATGACAGCTGAGGTGTTACTGTGTTTCACTCTGAGCAAACGTTTACACACACACACACACACACACACACACACACACACACACACACACACACACGAGATGAGCAGTGCTATCCCCCAGGACTGCGAGGGAATGGTGGTTGATGACTATTAATATTTTACAGCCTGCATCACTATCTAGAAGAGCAGAACAACAAATTGCCACCTTCTGAGACATGAGATTTTTAAGGAATTTAGAAAATCAGAGTTCCAACTCTTTTCCAGGCAGGACTCAAAGTAAAACCGGGTGAAGGTAATTTGATAACCCAGGCACACGCTCAGCATTTGGCCCGGTACACATGGATGTATGTTTTTACTTACAAATTTTCAGAGATGTCCTAAAGAATTTCTACTCTAAGTTCAAATCTCACAAATCTCCTTCATCTAATAAAGCTCTTTTAAAATAAATGAAGAGCTTTATTAAATCCTACGTCTGGATTGTGCTTACATCATGACAGACCTGTACACTGAAAACCCAAACGTAAAGCGGATCAGAAACACAGTGCATAGGACAGGCCCGTGGCACGCCTTCAAATGGTTCAGAAACCAGAGCAACTCTGCTTCAAACAGTCTGTTCCCTCCACTAAATCTTTACTTATCTTCATTCGTGATAATTGGTCTCATACAAAGCTGCGAGTGTGACAATATGTTTGATGGCAGTAGCCCCACTGCTCCAATTTGCTGCCTCCCAAGATTTCTGTAATGATGATTTGCTGCATTTCTGCAAAGCCTGGCAGATGCAAGTGGATTAATATACAGTGTTAATTCAGAAAAAAAAAAAAAATCTTGTTTCCATTTCTGGCATGGTACCGCTGTGGAGGTAGACTGGAACAACCATGCAAATGCTACACAGCTCCTGCACCATGGTTAAGCAGAAGTTATTTGAGGAAGGAGACACTTAGACACAGCTCACTCAGATGTGTAAAATATCAGGTATGATAAATTGAGAAAATTTCTTGCTTTCCTTTTCAATTTTCTGGCTTAGGAGTTTATTGTCATCGGATTTTCCTCTTGGCTGCAGGTCGAATCAGTTATTTAATATTTAATGTTACAGTGCCACTTGAGACTAGCCCTGTTCTATATCCGTATGCTCAAAATGCAGCTCTGAAAGTCTTAGAAGCAAAATTTAGTAGTGCAGAAATAAGGAAAGGAAACACGGTACTAAATTTCAAAGTGATGCAGTTTTATAAATAATAAAGGATGTTTATATAATTAGACCAGGAAAGATGCATAACATAATAGGTGTTTCAGTAATTCTTCCTAGGTTACACAGCTTCTGTTCAATGGTTATGCAACTGTTCACTTCTGAGTGCTTTGAAGACCACATGAAATAAAGCTCTGACAAAGCCAAACAGATCTATTAGCATTGCCAAATCTTGCCCTACAAAGAGGTACTACTATCTGGAAAGCTCACGTGAAGAGCACACAGAAAACACAGATGTCACTGCCACACACCCTCCCCTGTGGTCTGATCAACAGA
Organism: Pampusana beccarii; assembly: GCA_013399365.1. NCBI lineage: Eukaryota > Metazoa > Chordata > Aves > Columbiformes > Columbidae > Pampusana > Pampusana beccarii. The sequence goes on from VWYH01009165.1 coordinate 525,864, forward strand.
ACCGTTTTCTCGTCAGTGATGTTCAAGGCACACAGCTGACAAGTCTTGGAGAGAAAAACCCACCCAAAGTCTTTCCAACCTGGACTTCTAGTGTCCATTCCTACTGCTGATCTCCCAAGTCACCTGTGTTTCCAAACACGGCCTGTCAGCTCCCCATGGATATCACAAGAGCTGCTCATTGTCCCACTCTCCTCCAGCTCTAGAATGACAAAAATTTAATATCTTCCAGACTGTATTTGCTTTTCACCTAGCAATGTTGTCCCAGTCATGATGGCCAACATAGACACATAAGGCAACTTTTGTGACAGGCAATTACCTTCAAACCTCACTCTGTCCTGAACTTCATTTTCCCTTTTGCATTGTGAAGAAGTACATTTACTTAGCGACATTTGTTCCTCCCCTTGCCCTACTTCTCAGTTGTAATTTGTTGCATCACTGAAACTTAAAAAAAACTGCTACCAGAGGCTTGTTACAATGAATGTGTGGGTTTGTTTTTAAAGATTTAATATATTATCCTTCGGTATTACAAGCACACTACAAAGAAACAGGAACAGGAATTATTTTGTACTATTTTTCATGCAAAAGTGCTTTCATCAGAGCAACAAGAATAAAACCAAAGAAGCTGGGAACCCAAATTTACCAAGAAGTACCATCTAACCAAACTATACTCATTAGTCTGAAAGTATTTAAATAACTAATAATAAGGGATAGCATTAAATATTTCAAAGCACAGTTTCTGCAGCACATTGTACTGAATATTTCCTGATAGTTACAATTTCAGCCTGTTTCAGGGCCTGATAGTAGAAGATTTAACATGCAAGTAACTGGGACTACATGAGCCGACGAATTACTTGACTCTTCTGGAGAAATCCATGACAAAATTTAACTCTCACATGCTCTTTTTTTTCCCCATCTCCCAGTTTATTGCACTTCAGGGAAGTGAAAAACAAAGCATCCCTGAATGGGCAAATGCTGGTCACCGGTCAACACAAACAGAAGAGCCCATCACACTAACAATATCGGTAAAACGGAATGAGTGGAATTACATGGACATACATGAAGTGCAAAACACGTAGCTCACAGATGAAGTTGTAAGAAATGTCTATACTGCAGCCTGGGCTCTGTGTTCTGCCACAGCAGGTCTGTGTATAATGACACTGGTGAGACACCAAAGCAGAAGACAGAGGCTATATTGAACACTGGGCTACCATATACCTATGGCTACACCATAACTACTTAGGGCAACTACCACAGCATCATCCTGAAAAGCATGAGGGGAACTAGCAAGTTTCTCACCTCCACCAGCACAGCATACATATTCCACACGTTCTTGCTGAGGCCACTGCCAACATCGATTCAGCCACAGGCCACCACTTGTCTCTTTTGAGCCTAACAATAGTCCAGTGACACCCACCTTGTTGTTCTGCTTCTACATATGAAGTTGTGCCCAAATATCACAAAAAACTATTCTGCCAATTGAAAATTTGTTTCCTTGTAGGCACAAGGGAAATCTTCACATAAAAATCATTTTGATAGACAGTCATACAAATGCAGCATTAGGCAAGCATCAGCTTGACCCAGGTCAGTTTATAGCTTTCAGCTCTCAGCAAAGAAAATTGAGGAGAAAAAAACAAATCAGAACAGCATATGACAAACTGCCATATTAGCTTACAAAATATTTACATCTGAAAGAAATATTCAATTCAGCTTTCTCTAAAAAGCACTGAACTACATTACTGGATAACTTACTAACACCAAAATCAATGTAGTTAAATGCCTATAAGGGAAAAATATTAATCAACGTGGAAGCTAATTCTCCCCTGTAACTCTATGTCTTCATGAACAGATGCACAGAGTCCCTGTATCTATAAAATGAAAGGCAATCAAATGTAACATAGAATTGTGTAACGACATAAATATAAGGGAGAAGAGAGGAGTAAAGACTTGCATGCCAATTCATTCATTGCCATGTAGAAAATAAAACCGCACTGCCACCACCCTTCAGTGAGCAAGGTATTTTGATAGGGTTTGGCTGTGACTAGCAACCTGTAGCGAACAAGGCGTACTCAAGTTTCTGTCTTTTGGTAGAGACCGGAAGAAGGAAAGATATCAAGTAGTTTTGGACTGAGTCTGCAGTTTGCAGTTTCCTGTGGAAGAGAACAAGCTGCTACACAAGGCATCCCTGGGAGTTCCCACTGGACCAAACCTGTATGGGTTCAGGGTGAATTTGGCAAACACCATTGCTAGTGTTACACATGCAGAACAGCTAACAACTCTGAAGACAGCAGAAATAGGAGTAAGAAGGGTATCCTTTCTAAATTAGCATTTTGTTCATGTTTATCTTTCTTTTTAAATGAAAATAAGAACGGAACTTGGTGGATATCTGCATTTACTGAAGATCCAAACATTTGCATCCACATAGGAATGAAGAATTTATTCTGAATCTGCCAGTTACTCTTCAAGAATAAATATCTGCTTATAATGTACCTCATAAAGTTATTACAGCCTAAGGCAACATTGTTCACATCACTTTCACATCGCAAATACACAATAGGTTGAACAAAAGCATAGTTCGGATTGGTAACAAAATTAACATCTTAGAAATTGAAAAGAGAACTTTCTAGGAAAAGATAAAGCAATAAGGAGCTAAAAGGTATGAGGCAAAAATTGGAGAAGTAACCATTAAGGCATATAAAGGAAGCAAACATCAAACCTACAGGATAAAAGTAAGGAAAAGAGCACGGTGTGAAAGGGAGGAAGAGAAATGTTTTTGCTGTCTTTCCCCTCTTCCACTCATCTTTTAAATCAAACATTAGAGATGAAATAAAGAGCTGACAAGCATTATTACATATCTGAGAAGTAAATGCAATCATTACCATTAATAAACTATTTTACACTATTCGCTATTCTACTTGGGCAAGAATGATGTTATTATTAGAAGGTTCATCTAAAAAACAATTTTAAACCCTCAAATTTTGGCAGCAATAAAATATTTTTAAACAAGAAAAGAAGAAATATCAGTACCTGAAATCTACCACTTAGAAGAGATGAGTATCACAGACAAACACACTAACAAATGGTGAAGAACCAGTCCAATGCTTCAAGTAGAACATGAGAGACAAACTGGGAAAAACCTCTGTGCTAAATTCACAGAAGATCCTCCTCAAATCATCAACAGTCAGTTTTTAAACCCTGTAAATCCCATCTACTAAGCATTAAAAGTGGTCTCGAGGTCTACAGCATCCCAGACCGAGCCCTTGCTTTCTGGGCTGTACATCCCCTATGGCTCTTCTGAAAAACCCCTGCTCTGCCTCCATATTTCTTCACTTTCAAGCCACTTGTCTGCAGTGTTTGGCAACTTCATTTAAAGCCAAGGCTGACCAAAGAAGGCAGTTGTCCTTTGCCATCATCAAGAACCAGACAATTCAAGCTGTGTGGAACATAACAAAGCAGCAGCTACCGCAGTCTTTGCAGTTTTCCTTTAGTTGTCTTTAATCGTTATATTGTGACTGTAATTTTGAACTACTGTTCACATTAACTAGAACTTAAGAAAGCATTATTTAATTTTTGTAACATAAAATAATGATGAGCACACACAAACCGCAAGAGAATGGAAACCCAGTTAATTTATTACAACCTTGCTTAATGTGCAATGATAATGTTAAGTGATGGTGTCTTTAAAGGACCAGCACGAGTTAATTTAAATTTATTAATTGTGTTAAAAACTGTGTCTCAGAAGGCAGTAAGGGCAGGGAATTCGAAGTTTTAAGTAATCCAATTTGAGGGAAAGGCAATTTCATGAGACGCAAAATGGAAAGTGCTTACAGCACAGTCTAAAAATACGCTGGGCGCAGTCTGAGGACATGGCATGGACATCTTTGCCTGTCTGCTCCAGCAGAACAGCACGGGAAGAGGGCTGGTGATTCCTAGACACTTAACCAAGGTTTTGATTTCCCCCTAATCTTATGTTGGGGCACAGAGATATCCTGAGGCCCAGATTAAAAAGAGAAAGCAGAGATCATAGACCAGAGTCACATGTGAGCATGGCAGATATGGTAGGAAAGGAATCACGAGGGAAATGCCAACCTTGCCCAATTCTGGGGTCTGTTTCATACCAGTCCTAAACTAACTGGAGCCTCTTGAGCACCATACTGTGGAGTTGCAAGAAATTTGCTCCCACCTTCCCTTCTATCAGACTGTCCAGCTTTCCAACACAGTGGGATAGCAGGGCAACAAGAGCAAAGCCAGACCCATTTGCTATTCAAAATAGAGAAATAACAATAGGAAGAGTTAAATAAAGGGTGTAAACACAGCTGTTCAGCAGAAAAGCATTCATTCTCTCAGCCAGCGTTAATCTGACAGAGCTGGCAGCAGGCAGAGGTGCACTTAGAGCACTGCACGGCACAGCATGCCCTGCTCTACCACACCATGTCCTCCCACCCTGCCCCATCAGAAGGGGCCGGGTGGCTGTGGCAATGTCCCCCCATCACACCAAAACCTAAGCTTTCACACTGGATGCAAGCACTGCCCATGCCTCCCCGGTACCCCTTCTGTTACTTGCAAGCACGCGTCTTCCCCACTACCACAAGCAACAGTACTTCAGCATGCTTTATGTGACCACCTCATGACCCACAACAGGAAAATCTGACTGACAAGCACCCTATATTTTTATGCAGGCTGAACTTTAACCCAATAAGTATAGTGTGCTGCCCTATGGAACAGCTGTACCGCAGCTGTCTGGCACAGGCAGGGCAAACGGGAGGCAAGGACATCGCGGTCAGGGAAGCGGCCTTTCCTAGATCTGCCAGGGCAGCCCGCACTGCTGGACTACAGCCTAAGCCAGCCCGTGCGAGCACTCCACAGCACAAAAGCGCATAATAAAAGGGTGTGTAATTAAGCTACTTATTCAGCCTGGCCACCCCAGGAACGTGACTAGTCCAGAGCCTGATGCAGACGCTCCGAGAGGCCAAGCTGGAGGCACAGACCCCCAGCAACCCAAAGCGCAGCCGCCGGGCGCCATTGCCCAGACTCTGGGTTTGGAAGCGGGAGTGCTGAGCGCTGTGTGCTGGAGAGCGGGGCTGTGCGAGGTGTTTAGTCCCGATTCATCAGAGAGCAAGTGCTAAGGCAGAATTCAAACTGCTGTCAGTGGCTGCACTGTGCCCTCACAACTTAAAAATTAGTACAGCTTTCCAGCCATTCACTTATTCATGCGTCCAGGGACTCAGGCTACAAATTGCTGTATTTTATGTAACTCAAGTCAGCTAGTACTGTCTTACCCTCTTACTCTTGGAGCCGGGAAGCCATCGGTGAACCAGCTCTGAATGATATGATATGAAAAAGTATATTTACACTAAATAAAAAGCTTCATCCCTCTTCTGCACTGACTTCACATGTGGCTTAGAGAGAAACATAAACTCAACTCAGCCTACCTGGGTATTAGACAAAGGAACTGCTAATGTACAGAGCTATTGAATGCTACTCTCTAGGAGCAGGATTTCTGTCTTAGCTTTATACACCCAAACATGATTCTAGGCCTTTTTGCACAGCACCAGTTTCCCTAACCTAAGTCTCCATATAAATGCCTCATTCTCTTTTACCTTCTCTTGAGGCCTTGCATTCAAGCACATCTCTCTCCCTTTTCTGTGAATAAATATAACAGTCTTAAGAGAATAACAGGTCCTTGAATGTAGCAATACCGGAGTTTAGATGTAACTCTAACAGTACTGTGATAAAACTGAAGCATTTTACATGCCTACTATAGATAACAATTGCCAGACCGCCTTTGCTACTCTCTACACTTTAGTTGCCACCTGCTAGATACTAGACTCTCCTTTTTGGGATCTGTGACTCAACCCAGCTTCCCTGCTACCTGCAGCTATAATAAACTTGTGCTCAGTGAAGGTCACATCATCCCAGTTCTGGAACAATTCCATATACTCCAACTCCTCCCATGTTTCATTGAAAACCTACGTCCTCCCTCACCAAGCTGCCTGCTGGGGGCTGACCCTGGCTGCATGCCAGGTGCCCACCAAAGCCCCTCCACTGCTCTCCCTCCTCAGCCCATGGGTGGAGATAAGGACAGGGAGGTCACTCAGCAATTACCATCACAGGCAAAATAGACTTGACCTGGGGAAATTAGTTTCATTTCTTACCTGTGAAAAGTAAGAGTAGGGTTATGAGAAAATAAAAACTGTATCTTAAAACACCTCCCAATCTTAAAACACTTCCCCCCCTTCTTCCCTCTCCCAGCTTCTTCCTGGGCTTGACTTCACTCCCAAATTCTCTACCTCCTCCCCCTGCACAGCACAGGAGGACAGGGAATGGAGCTTGTGGTCCGTTCATCACCCGTTGTCTCTGCTGCTCCTTCCTCCTCAGCACGAGGACTCCTCACACTCTTCCCCTGCTCCAGCGTGGGCTTCCCAAAGGCTCACAGCCTCCTTTGGGCATCCACCTGCCCCGGCGTGGGGTCCTCCAGAGCTGCAGGTGGGTATCTGCTCCACCATGGACCTCCGTGGGCTGCAGGAGAGCAGCGGCCTCACCGTGGGCTGCAGGGGAACTTCTGCTCCGACACCAGGAGTACCTCCTGCTCTCCTCCTTCACTGATCCTGCTCTTTGCAGGGTTGTTTCACATATTCTCACTCCTCTCTCTAGTTGCTGTTGTTGATGTCGCACAGTTTTTTTTCCTCCTTCTTAAGCAAGTGACACTACCAGTGTCACTGATGGGCTCGGTCCTGGCCAGTGCTGGGTCTCTCTTGGAGCCAGCTGGCTTTGGCTCTATTGGGGGAAGCTTCCAGCAGCTTCTCACAGGGGTCACCCCTATAGCCCCCTGCTCCCAAACCCAGGCCATGCAGCCCCAATACACCGCCTCACAAATCTGACTGTGCCGACACCCGAGTCCCTGCTCCCTGCTGTGCCCAAACGCCACAATCGCCATTTGCTCGCACGGCTCTTCCTCACCCCTGTACTCCAGTTTCAGCACGTGATACTCTATTGTTAGAGACGTAAGATTAGTCTTCGCAACAGCTTTCTAAGCAAACCATGGATAAAATCCATTTACCAGCACAATACCAAATACCCTGGTTGCCCAAGTAAATAAAACAATGTCTTTAACTACAAATTACTGCTGAATTAGATCCTCAGGAGAACAATGAATTCCACAAAAGAAACATGAAATCCTGTTTAATTACTCGGAGTGTGAAAAATTGTTTTCACTATTCAATTTTGAATATGGTCCTTTTTAATTTAATACCTCCTGATTCTTGCACAAGGAGATAGGCAGTTGCTGTTCCCCATTTATTTTCTTTATACAAGACATAATTTCCATATGGTTTTATCTTGTACTAAGGCAACCCTCTCTCTTCTTCCATTGTCTCTCTGATCTCCTGCACAATCCTTCTAGCATCTACAGACACTGTGCCGCTATTTGCATTTGCAAAGCACCGTGCTTTCACATTGCTTTTAATGAATATTTTAATTTAAAATGGCAATGGAACAGTTTGTTCTGCTTCTACTAGTCTAGCAGCACACCGGGAAACTGTGTGCAACCAACTCCATGTGATTCACCAGTAAGAGTTCCATTCTCTTTAAAGACAGCTTTCCCCGAGTAGTGTAACAGACAGCCTCTGTTGCTTTCCCTTGCATTACACTAATGCCATCGTTAAATCTGTATCACCTGATGTATGAATCTTTACTGAGACATTTCACAGAGTTCAAGTTTGCAAGAGACCAACTAGTTTGGATGGGTTCACATCCACAGTGCTCAGGGCTGGAACACTGCATAGCACAGACCCAGGCCCCACTTTACATTCATATGAAACATAGCTCTCAAACATCATGGGGACTTGTGGGTTTGTGGTTTGTGGTGGGGTTTTTTGTTGTTTTCCGAAATACTGATGTATAGCACCTTGCCAGCTGGTGTTTCCATAGTCTAACAGCAAGCATGTGCCACTTGCCCTATGGCACGATGTAGAGGCCCTAGCCCTGCTTGGATAACAAGACTATCCTAGCTAGAAGAGTCAGATTCGGCAAATTTTATATCCATATCTTCTATCTGGAGGAAACCCTGGAGTGAATTATCTTTTCAATGAGTTATCCTTTCAATAGTGCCTGCATTCCCTTTTGGCCAAAGGCAGCAGCATCACCACAGAAGCGAGTCCAGCAGCAAATCAACATTTGTGAAGTGCAGCCCGTGGGAGGTGAGGCAGCCCGGGGCAAAAGAGAGCGTGACAGTGAAGACGCACCCTTATTTTCCATCTTCAGTTCCACTGTGAAGGCAAAGGTGACTTTTTAAACATTATTTTATTTCAAGTAAATGGGAGCTGAGATCTTCAAGCTGCTGTTTTTAGAGAGAAACTTAAGATTAATGAAAATGGTAAGAAAACCTCACGAGTTTGGTAGTATCAACAATCCATTTTTCTTATCAGTTGTTCTTTCTCTAGCATTTCTACCTTAGAAATCATACACCTGGCTTATGACTCCTTCTTCTAGTGGTTAAAAACCAAATTAAACAAGCTTCTTGATTTACAGGAAATTTATGACTATTTAAGAGTCACCAATTTGCTTTCACCAGCAGTTTTGACATACTGCTATCAGGATTCATTGACATGAAGTTCCCATATCTTTTAATGGAAAGATACACATTATTTACTTACCCGACATTCAGTAAAGAATAAATAATCAACAGAGATCTTCAGAAAACACCACTAAAGTGGCTTTCACTTTTGATGAAGGCTGTCAGACTCAACCATTACTGTTCTTTCAAGTGCAGCTAGCACAAACCAATAAGGACTTCACATGGAAAAAAAATAAAAAATCAAAACTGTGGACAGGGCTCTGTCTGTATGTGTTATAACAACAACAACAAAGTTGGTTCCAAAACCAAAACGTCCTGCCAGCCATGAAGATTTTATGCTAAGTGAGACTAATTTCCCAGATAATTAAGTTGAAAAGGGCACATTATTTCAAAAAGACAGATCACGTAGCAGTTGCTCCTCTTTCATTTTGAAATAAGCTTGGCACGTCTGGAGCACACACACACACACACCAGCAGCGACACTGAAAAACTTCTTCAAAGTAAAGTAGGATGCCTCAAAATTTATTTTTCAAAGTGCTACACTTTGCTGAGCGGATTTAAAGAACAATCTGTGTTCACACCATCTAGGCTTGACGATGCTCCTCTAAGTTAAAAGAAGTTAGCTTGGGCAAATTCTCAGCTTGACACTGGCACTCAGAGAAACCAGGTCAACCACAGCAGCTTTCCCAGCTTGCCCTTTACAGGTCTGGTTTAACACGGTGGTGTTCTGAGTTAGGAGCTTCAGGGAAACCACCTTTTTTGCCTGACCTGAGCCAAAGCAGGGCTATAAACCCAGAACCCAGCTATTGTGCTTGAAGGAATAGTCCTGCTCTTACTCCTCCTGCCCAATTGCCTTTATTTTGAAGTCATAATGCAGAGAAAGGGGAAAGGAAAGGTGGGGGGCGGGGGGAGAAAAAACCATTACATCCAGACACAGAAAGGTGTACACAAATATACACTTCCTACTCCTCAATGACATCACACAATACTGTGGTGTTCTTCAGACACCACTAACAGAAATATAAAGTAGCTGCTCCAGCATCATAACAGTTTCTGTGAAGCACCAATGAATATTTCATTTAAGGTCACAGAAAGCTAGCTGAAATACTGAAAAGAAGTAAAAAAGTTAAGGATCAGCAAGAAAAATATGCAAATGACTCACTTTTTTCACCTATATAAATATTTATCAGTCCTATTAACTCTTTCAGTACAAAGTGTTCCGGAAGAAAGAAATAATAGTAATTACTTAAAAGACAGGGGTGTCAAACTCATTTTCACCAGGCGCAACATCAGCCTCATGGTTGCCTTCAAAGGGCCGGATGTAATTTTAGGACTGTATATGTAACTACTGCTACAATTATACAGTCCTAAAATTACATTCAGCCCTTTGAAGGCAACTGCCAGGCTGACGTGGCCCCCAGTGAAAATGAGTTTGACACCCCTGACTTAGAGGGTACGATGCCTCATGGCAGAGTTTGCTGCTATTTCACAGCGACTTCCAGACATTTTCGATATTCCTTAATGCTTTTTCTTTCGATCAAGCCTGCTGTCCCATGATCATGCGAACAGAAGCACCTGTCCCAGGAGCACCTGGGGGCAGCACGCTGCCCATGGCAGGACACAGCCCACTGCGGGATGTTACAAAGAGAAGGAGCAGCAGAACCAAGTATCTGCCCAGTTAAAAAAAATAATAATCAGGAATTATAACAGCAAGAAAAGTCTCTAACTTCCTGTCAGCAGTTTCCTTTCCACCAAGCAGCTGGTCGGGTTACCAGCGCTTAGATCTCCTGAACAGACCAGAGCAGCAGGGGAGAGGTTGAGCCTCGTACCTACGGAAGAGCCAGAAGGAACAGCCATTGCTGCTCCATGGAAAACAGCAGAGGAAAACAAAGGAGATTGGGTAATTCTGTGGCCTTTGAACAGTAACTATCACACTCGCCCCAGAGCACGTAGCAGGGCTTTACAGACCCATCTCCTCGTTCTCTTTTCTGGTTGTGAAGCACTGGTGTGTCCTCCACTGCATGTAGCACTGAGGCAGCTGAAAACCTGTATTCACAAATCAGAATTAAATGAACCCATAATACCATTTACCATATATTTTTGCTTGCATCTCAAAGATCATTGTATTCAGCAGCGTTTTAGAAGCTGACTTAAAAGGGCCTGAGGCTACTAAAAATTCACAGCTAGAAGCTTTTTGATGCCTATTTATTTTCAAGTGCTTTACTGCTACACACAAAGCACAGACTGATGAATTCTTTTATGTGCTTTGTAAAGATTTGTATCAGCACAGTCCAGAATTTCAACAACCAAGCAGCTGTCTCAATTTCTTTCCCTTGCATAGTTATTTTTCCAGGATAATTTTGTAGGAAGGACTTACTCTGCTAGTCAAGAAAAGCAATATGGCCAGCAAGTTGCAAATTGCCAAAAGAATTTTTACACAAATGTGCATGACAAGCAAAAAAAAAATAATCTGTATATATCTGTCTCTATCTATACACATACAGGTGTACACACATATATATACAGCTAGAGATAGATAAAATCTCCCCAAAAGCAAGATGCATAAACACAGTTTCACTTCCTTAGGAGAAATACTATGTTCTCGTTAGATGAGACAGACTCTTCTCTCCCTTACACCAAAACTAAAAGACGCCCCACTTACAGCTACTTTAGTATCCAAGCTTCTTTTAAAGAATGAGGAAAAAAGAATCTTTGCCTTTTCTGTCTGCACTTTTCCATGTTTTCACATGCAGACTGCTGCATAAACTCAAAAAACTCTCTTGGCCATATGTTTCTGCGAGCCACTCCTTGGAAACTATGTAAATGTCTCTAATAAACAGCTTGCTTAAATGTACATAGCTGTAGGACAGACAAGTCATGAGCATGACAGCATTCCAAAGTCCCAGGCTAATAACTTAAGGCATCACAGGTTCTTTCCCTTTGCTCCAGACAACAAGGGAGAGGACAAAATGGTTGCTCTTCCTATACTTTTCCTATGAGGTCTTTGAGAAAAGCGGACACACCCCCACACTGGTCGTGTGAGCAGCAGTGCAATACATGAAACTGGGAAGAACCTGGAAGTGGTTTGGGAATCACTACAGCATCAGATTTGTGACACGTCAGACATTAACAAAGACATTCATGGATCCTGCATTCTGTTCTGGTAGCCAGCAAAGTCATCGTCCATAGTCTTCCAAGAGTTACGTCCTCCCAATCGTCCCCACCATACCTTGAAGCCTTTAGGCCATAGCTTACACCGTGCCTGTAATTCCCGCTCCACTACGTTCAGATGCAACATTCTTCCTCAAGGCATTTTTGGGAACTTATTTGTGGTCAGACATCTAACTTTTTTTACAACTAAAAAAAATAAATTCAGTGCTAAAACCATGCTCCAGCAGAGCCATTACAGCATTTGATCCAGTTTATATTACCTGCCTATAAATAGATTGGTAGTTCTTTGCAGAAACAACTTTTAGCCTTGTAAAGTACTGCAGATACTCCCCATGACCAACAAAGAAACCACGTGACCCTCAGAAAAGAGGCAAGGTAGTCCCCTTTCTGTGTTTTCTCACGTGTTCCATAATCAAAGTACAGAGCACAAGGTCTTTACCCTACTCTTGTTCAGGAGAAAGCCTGTCCTTATGTTAGGCTGTGCCATGGGGACTAAGAGAAAGGATAAAAACCAACAGAAGTGCATAGCAGTAGACAAGTCAACTCAGCACACTCACTTTACCACTTTGTCCTCTCCTTTATGCACCCTGAATCTTTCAAGTTGAGGAAAAGAACAAAACTGCCTAAATTCCCACAAGAGAAAGAAAAGCTAAGGGCAGACTCTCCCCTGCAGTGCCTGAGCACTATGATCTCAGGTTTTACTAGGTGGATGTGCCTATTCTAGTGATTACAAACACTCTGCTGTTAACTCTTAAGTTTCCTGTCAGAATCACCAAATCCTTGAGAAACAGCCCATTGACTTGCTAGTAAAATAAACCTCAGCATCCCATTTATTACTGTCTTTCTGGCTAACACTGGAACATGAATCATCACCTGGTGAAATAATCTATTCCATATTTCATTAGGTACTTATCACTATAACACCTGTGTGTGTGGTGCCACTGAAGTCTTACCATTAATGATCTCTAAAGCTCCAATAATGGAATGGCACCTTCTCTTTCAGATTGACACACAAAACTATGCGGTGATTGCTGGTTAAGGTCCCTGCAAAGTAGTTTATTTTCACTACAATGCTGTGGCATAAGCAGTGTCTACAGAGAAGAGATTTTATCATCGCCTTTTTCCTCACATAACCACCATCTGCTGCTACCCAGGACATCTGACAAAGGCTGGCAGCAGACGAATTATTCAATTTAGGGGGAAGGAGAAGAAAGAAAAAAAAAAAGTGTAGGTTTTTGGAGTTTCTCTGCACTCCATTTAGGACCAGAATTGAAGTTGCTTAAAAATTAAAACAAAGGAAGGGGTAGAGAAAGTGAGAAATCTGGGACAAGAAGAATCTAATGACTTGGTTACTGGTTTAATCTGTTTGGACCTGGATCTTGGGTGTCATTCATCCCAGCCAAGTGTGTTTATCATTGAGTTTCACTCTCAGCCTTCGTCCTATTGAAGCTCCTCTACCTTAGATAGTAATCACACTATTCATTTGGCGAGACTGATAAGGCAGTCAGAAACAGCCTACAGCCCTTCTGGCACAGCTGCCTTCTCCTTTGCATCACGGGAAAGACACTCTGGGCCCAAGGAACACTTTTTCTAGCAGTAAATTGAATCATCTCCATGCAAAAAGAGTTGGAGCTCTTTTTTAAGCAGCTCCACGTTTGCTGTGGGTTCTGCCACTTCTCTTCCCAAGTCACAGTCAATCAATGCAGTTGCCAGCAAAACTGAAGTCTTCTCTGGAAGGACAACAGCAGCTCAACAGTTGAAGGTGTAGGTGTGGATCACTGTCATTTTGCCTGCTCTGTGCCTGCTTATTGCATGAAGGCATATTTCATGCCCTGTCAGGGCTACGAAACTCTCCACTGGCATCCCAGTTGCAGAAGACTTGGAGTGCTCTGCTTCCCACGGCTCTAACAGGAACATGTGCTTTACGCAGCCCCGAGCTCCAAAGCAGCTGCCACACATGGACTCTTCACCGAAAAAGCCACCCCATTAACTCAATAGCTGTGAAAAGGCTAGAGACCTCATATAGAAGGATTTCTTTGCTCCCAGCATACTGAAGTGAAGCACCATGCTTAGTGCCCTGATGAAGAGATTTAATTAGACAACCATTCAACACCCATACTGAGAGGAAAAAAGGGTATCCCTGGCTTCCCAGCACTATCCTGCCTGCCTGCCAACAACTCCATCCAGCATGTGTGACGGGATGGCTGGTGGCACATCCTGCACCGCTGGAAACGCCATCAGGGCAACGCACACAGGGTCAGGTGGATAACACCACATTCGCGCAGCAGCGTGTATGTATGGAGATGGAAAGCCGACTCCCACTGCACCTTCTGCAAACACCAGGCAGAGAGAACCCGAACTAGACACTTATTATTATTTATGCCATCTTGCTTCTTTCTGGACATATATTAGCACTACTATTAAGTACACATACTGCTGGCACTTAATTTTGTCAGCATAAGTTAATGACATTCATTACAGCTTGACCTTACCTTCACTTTGCATTCATAGCTCTCATGTTCATGTTTTTTCCATGATGTATGCCACAAAGGAGCAAGTTCAGCACTCATAGCTTTCTTATATGTGCCTGTATTTCATTGTACATTTAATTTTTTTATACCTCTAGGTCAGCCCAAATGTGCTGGCAGTAACGCAAGAGAATGAAGTCTTTGACCTGAGTTACAGAAGCAGCCAAATATACCGACCAAATCTGCCAGCTCTAACAGTAATACAGTTTTAATTTTTTTCCAATATTCCACAGCGTTTCCTACAAGTTAAGCAAACAAGTGTATGTATTAACAGCTACAACCCTTGCAGAAAAAAGGTTGCTCTTCACTTATCTCAAAAATCAATAGCTCTAAGACCACCAGCTGACAGCAACAGGATGACTAGGTTTATCCATAATCTGACCCTGCCTGGCTTTATTAAATATTAATTAGTGTGCATTTTTGCTGTAAATACCAAGGAAAGGATTTAAGCATTCTGACAGTTCAGTTCCTCTGTTTATTAAAGGACAATCGTCTTTAGATAATTTATCTTCCTTCTAAAATTAAAAAGGGACTCTCATTCTCTGAGAGACAATATACTTAACATAACTCTTCTAATTTCTCTCCTATTCACTCCTTAGTTGAAAGTATCAGTTGCTACTCAAATAACATTTCATGTATGGTTTGGCTTTAGAAAAAAATGCTTTGATACATTATTTATTCAGGACCATATCATGAACTTTCCTTTATGTCTCCACAGGAAAATAAAATTTAAGGAAAATACTCAGGAAAGCTACAAAAGGAAAACGTATGAAATACATTTAGAAAATCTGCATTAATGATACAACAGTATATTGCACAAGTTGTTCATACACACACACACCCTCTCTGGCTAGTCTGCAGTGTTTTTGTGATTTCTTTACTTACAATTTCTTAAATAAATCATTTAAGAACTGTTAGGGAAAAAACAAACAAAACACACACCCTTGGAAAGCAAGATTCACTAAGATTGACTTTGTAACTTAAACAGGCTTCCTCTACTTCTGCTGACATTTCTACCCAACACTTCTTTCCCAAGCTAACAAAAGAGTTTTAAGCCAGCAACAACACAACCACTTGACCAATGGGTGTAATAAGGCCAACACCTGTTTCTGACCTCAGAATATTTGTGAAGTCTCTTGATTTGGAGCACATAAATTTGCCCTAAACATGTGACCTTCCACATCAAAGGAACAACATCCAGCAGTGCTAGAGGGCTGAGTCTTGGAATTAATAAGTCTTTCAAATGAACTAGTGTGTTCTTTGTGTTCTGTTACAAATTCAATGTCTACCAGTCCTCCTTTAAGAAAAACATGTAAATATTTAAAGTAGGTTTAACTTTCCACGTTCTTTCAATGCAGATTAGTATGTTAAATCCAGCTGACATGGAAATGTAACTCAGATACTAAAACCAATGGAGTCTAATTAGAAAAACAACCTTTAGGTAGATAAGCAGTTTGAAGAACAGCTGGGTGCTGGGAAAGATTCCTTAGAAGTCAATGCTAGCAGGTGAAAAATAACTTCCTAATTAAAGGGTAGGAGCCTTTAGCTTCTCAGAGTTCAGTGCACCCAAGAAAATGGGCTAGTGAAGGGGACAAGCCTGGGATGAGCAAAACAAAGAGGGGGTTTAACAACCTAACTGGCTTTTATCTTTACTCCTCCATCTCAGATCTCTGTCAGGTTGTACAGCTAAAGATTGTGCTGTAAGGACACCTCCTTATTCTAACATCAGGATATTTGTTTCAAAGGATTAGGCTGGCACCCTGACAGTATAGAATCACAACCACCTTATTTCTGAAAACTTTCCACCACTAGAAGTACACAAAAAGTACAAGCTGACTCCTTCAGGAGAAAGAAGATTGTTTTTCTCATACAAGAAGTATATCTTTTATATCCCTTTTCTACCAGACTACAAAAACACCCATGAAGAACAAAGGGGAAAACCAATGAGGACACAGGCTCAACGAGATTCAAAAAGAGAACGCGTATCCTTACATGCTCTCACAGAACTTTGTAAGAGTGCTGGGCTTTTCCTGGTTGCGTCTTTGTCGAAACCAACGTTGAATGCTCCGAACATCCCAGTCCAGCTGCTTGGAGAGGCCATCCAGCCTCTTCTCATCTGGATGCTACAGAACAGAAAAGTTAGCAGTTAGCTTTGTTTTGTTCAGCCATAGTTTATTAGTGCCATATCCCACTTCATAAGGTAAATATTTTAGTTAAATAATTTACCTTTGTAATAGCTGTGAAAACTTTTTCCAGAATAGCATTAGGCTGAGCTTTCTGTGGTCCGTTGGCTTGGACTTTAAGGCCTAAGGCACATGGTTTAGCAATGAACCTGTGAGAAGCAGAAGAGTGAAGAAAGAAAACAAGTGAAATCCTTCAGTTATTTACTTCATTACTGTTATCAATCAATGACGTGTTAAATGCACAAACATCATAACCCTGCCAACAAAAACAATACCTAGCCTTATAGCTCAAAAGCAAGCTCATCCAGGCGATTACATTGCAAAATAAGTAACACTCCTTTGAAGGATGAAAGGAACTCTGCAGTGCACACAAAACAGATTTTCTTTCATGTAATTGAAAAAAAGGATAGAACAAAAGCATGAGCGGAATGCCTCCTAGAGAGCACCAACTAGTGAAAAGAGCGGGGCAGCTTGCAGAGATGAGGAGCACATAATACTCTCCTCCAAACAGAGCCTTTTCCATAAAACAGTTTCCAGAGTACCTACTGCCTCAGGACTGCTTTTGCACAGTGGAAATTCAAAGTCCTTGAAGGCAGCAAGCACTGAAGCTGCCCAGTCAATCTAATTTTCTAAACCATACAGTTTAAACAGCACTGAGCCATGCCTCAATGACTTTGCTCTTCCTTCAAACTCTGCTGCTAAAATACAAAGCTGTCACAGATCCAAACATCAATCCATAGTAAGTTCATTCAGTTTATAAACTGGGTGCCCCTGATATCTTTTAGAGATGAGTCGTATAGCTTACACTACATGCATTCAAAGACGACCAGGGCACTCATTAAAAAAAAAAAGAATTATTTGTAACTATGAGTCCACCTCTGGAATCCCCATGAGCTACAAAGTCTGTATAGGAACCACATTCATATATAAACAGTATGAACTTCTCCCGTCTTTTTTCAACTACATAACTCAATTTCACTTAAAAGACTCGTTTCCATTTTCCAGCAGGGACCAAAACAACACACTCAGTAGTTAAGAAGTAGATCCACGTTTAGCCAGCTGAATAACCACAAGCTCTTAAAAATCATGGAATTCTTATCCACATGCAAGTCCCATTTTAAGCACCGTTTTGAGCTACAACTGCTATGTTTAAAGATAGCACAGCCGCTTAAAAATAATTAAGTCCTAAGCAATGTTACAGTGGTTACAGAAATAGCATTTGGTAAAGAAAGATGTGATTCCAGATGTCCTTGGTTTTCGTTGGGTTTTTTTTTTGTTTTCTGTTTGTTCGGGTTTTTTTCCCAAAGAAAAATCCTTGATATATTGATAAGATTCCCACACGAAAGCCAATTCCATAGCCTGAAATCATTTGGGTGACTATTTGTGAGGGAGGTGGGAGGTCATGCATCTAAAGACACATGCAGTGTATCAGCGAACTCACTATTTGATCCTTGTATAAGAGGAAAACAAACAAACTACCAATTGATTACACTGCGTAAAAGCTTTGTCACAACCTGGATTGGCTGCAGATTGCAACCACACCACCAGCTCCACAGCATCAACCAAATCAGTGGCACTGCACTGGGAGTAAACTCCCCGCTTTGCGGTTCAGAGCTTTGACAATACCAGTTTCACTGCTGAGCTGGAGAAGAGAGCAGTCCAGCTTTCTGTCACGAAACAGAAGCATATAAGCTCTGTATATGTTATATGTAAATACAGTGTAATCTAGCTGCACTGGAAACTTGTATATTACTATAAGATGACAAATGAAGAAGCGAGAATTGTGTTCTCTAGTTCAACATGGACATAATCAAACCAGTGCTGGCCAGTGCTGTTAACGGATAACCAAATAGGCAGCTGTAGCAGCTACCAAAACGCTCATAGAGTTTGGTTTCAGAAATCTGCTTTTTAATTCTAAGGAGCTGTAAAACACTTCTAGTCGTGTAACAAAGGAGCTGAGAACCGTGGCATCCACGTCCACCATGTTTTGTACCAAAAAGCTGAAAAAAATCCCCAAATTCCAGTCTTTTCTATTAAATAAATTCAGATAACTTCCTGAAGAGAAAGCAAGAAAGATAAGAGTCAAGTCTAAGACAAACAGTAAAGGGGATGTCAGTCAGTATTCAAGCTAATTTTACAAAGTCCTACAAGAAAACACTAGTAAGTAGAGACAGGGCAGAGGGTACTGTAGGTGACATAAAAACACATAAAAGAAACGACAGACAACTTCATCAGCTTCACGTGTTCACAGAGGAACCGAAGCTCAGCCTTCACCATTAACAGCAAGGTCAAGAAACATTCACTAATTAAACAAAAATAAAAATTGTTTCAAATGCATTTTCTGGACACTTGCAAAGTTAGTCTCCTCTGAAATAAGACTTGATTTGGAGGAGGTTTGGGTTTGTTTACTTATCTGGGGAGGTGTAGTTTTTTGTTTGGTTGGTTTTCAACACACATATATCTTTCAACCTCTGTTTCACTTTTCTCCTGCTGAGTGAAGGAATGAGATAGCCATGATACAACTCCAATAGAAAGGCAGCTCCCTAAACATGCTAACTGAAAAGAAAAAAAAAAAAATTGGTAAAGTCAAAAGCAGATTTAAAAGTTTCAGCTACAAAAATTCCACAAGGATCAATTCCAACACACTTCATGCCGAGCTGATCTTCATTTAAATCTAAGCAAATCAGCTGGGTTTGCTTAAGTGCCATTCATAAAATGATATGTCTTGTTAATGAACAGCCTAGATAAATCCAGGACAAACCACAGATACAGTGTTTGTCTAGATTTTTAAAAGAGAATAGCAATATTGATGTTATACCCATTACCCTTTTTCTGCTTCAATCTGGTATTTTCTAAAGAGGAATATAAAATTTTCTTCCTTTGCTGCTTATGTTTTCCACATGCACTGGAAGAACGGGGACATGACCTGAACCAGAGCTCGTCCACAAGGACAGCAAAGCCCCGTGAGGACGTGCAGAGGGTACGCAGCTGCAAGACACAGGATGATCTTGGCCAGCTATGTCTGGGAGGAAAAGACACAGGAAGTTTAAAAAAAAACCCTCACAAAAGTCTCTCTCCTGATATGCTCATCTAATCTTCCTCCACTTTTTTTTTTTTTTTTAAAAAAAAACAACCTTTAAAAACAAAATCCCTTCAAGGGATTGTTAATTCCTAGTAGGACACTCAAGTAAAATAGAGCAATGTTGAACAGAAACGTTTTACATGCTTGCAATACTGAGCAGGTCTGATCACCAATTCAAGTGTACATGAGCCGCGTCTATGTGATTGCCCGTGATGCAACTGGTAAAATTTAAGAGGTATTTTTTTACTTTTCATACAAAAACTTACTGACTTCAGGCTATACTTTGCAGTAGGAAATTTTTTTTGTTAAGGTTAAAATAGAATTTTAAATTAGAACTTAATCGATAGGATCCCAAATGTCACACCAGGTGTTATAAAAAGCACCTTTAACATAATTCTCACTGCAAGTTTTCTGTAAGAATTTAAATAGATTCATAAGCAAACAAAACAGAATTAATGTTTGATACATGCACAAACTACGAGCATTTTGCCAAATGCTGCACTTCTTAAAAGCACTATTCATTTTTTCCACTTCTGCTAATACTGTAGTGTTCAATTCCCCCAGCAGTCTTACTGAAACCCACAGGACTATTTATTGCATAACATACTGCAATTACGAGGGAAGAACTATTGTGAAAGAGTAAGGAGAACAGAATTGAGTATATTGCCAGCTTTTCTCTTTAAAACATGTAAATCTGAACAAACACCACACTAATACCTCTTTTTCAATGGATTCCAGTACACCTGAACTCAAAGCTGTCATTCACAGAACCACAGAATGGTTGAGGTTGGAAGGGACCTCTGGAGATCATCCAGTCCAACCCACCTGCTAAAGCAGGTTCACCCAGAGTAGATCGCACAGGAATGTGTCCAGGTGGGTTTTCAAGGTCTCCAGAGGAGACTCCACAACCTCTCTGGGCAGCCTGTTCCAGGGCTCTGTCACCCTCAAAGTAAGTAAGTCTTTCCTCATATTCAGATGGAACCTCCTGTGCTTCAGTTCGTGCCTGTTGCCCCTCATCCTATTGTTTGGCACCACTGAAAGGAGTCATTCGATTATACAGAAACTAAAAGACAAGCATTTTTTGCCGAATGCAGCCCCATCTATTCTGCATCTAGAGATGAAAGACCAACATAAACAAGGGAATTAAACTCGGAATTCAAGAACCTTTTTATAGGCAGCTTCCTCATTCACAATCTAAAGCCACTTTTAAACCCAAAAGCCCACAGCCATCCACTGCAGATAACATGGGTCACTGCAGAGCATCCTTGTGGAACGCGCTGGGCTTTTGCCAGCCCCAAACCCACAGCGGTGGCCTGAAGGCCTCAAGCACTTCTGAGCATCCTGCACCCCCAAAAGCAGGTGTTGGTTTGCATTTTGGACCTTGTCTGGTTTTTCTCAAATAGGTTATTTACAACAGCGGCAGCAAGGCCTCATACTCCACCCCAAACTCAGTGATCAGTTTTTCCTCTACAAATGGTCAAGAAACCCTCTGCAAAATGATCCCCCACCTCCCCCAGAGCATAAAAAGGGGCATCATTTCACCAGGAGTATGTAAATTTGATCCAGAACAAGTACCCTTTCGAGTTTTCCACTTGCATTTTAACAAATGCCAACCAGACAAAGTCAGCTGTTACTACAACAGATGAATAAGCAGGAAAAGGAGAAGTTAGAAAACCAACAAGTAAAAGTTAACTTTGTCCCAGCAGCGGCAGGTGAACCCCAGCTGGGCAGCCCTTGCTCTGTGCAGTAATCGCAGCAGGTGCGGCGCTGGGTAGAGGGAGACAGGGATTCCACCCAGCCATCAACCCAGGGAAAACCAAACCTCAAACCCACAGACTCTACAGAAGCTGCTCCTGCCACTCCAGACTACATGTCTACTTCCTCACATCCCTAAAATTACAGCTTAAAAATACGCTGGTTCCACTTCCTAGGCACTCCACACCCTGCAAAAGTTTATCTTCAGAAATATGAATAGGTCAGATCCGCAATGAGCACAAACCATCCTGAGCACATCAACTAAACTGCAGTATCCCTGATAAACTGACCTCTACTGAAAAAGGAAAATGTCCCCACTGACTCAGAGCGCTTTTTCTCTTCTCCTTTACTGGCTATTTGAGCCTTACTAATTAATCACCATGTACCCCTTTTAGTTTACTGCTTTTCACATTGACAAATCACAGAATTTTAATCCCAGAATTACCTAGAAATGTTAGCATTGACTCTCATAATCCTTGGAGGCTGATGTTCATTAGCACTAGAAATGTCTGCTTTCTAACTATCACAGGAAGGAGAAAAGTTAAAGGATCCTTTTTTGGTGTGTGACTCTCTGACTTGTACTACAAATCAAACAGCCCTACTTGCAACAGGTCAGAAGCTAACATACAGCAACCCTTTAGTCATCTGGGGCACTGGAAATATCCCTGTAAGGCTTCCCCTACACAGCTTGTGAACGTGGTGCTCCCATACTGGCAGGTCATCTGCCATTTCCGAGCTGACCACAGCGGCTGCCCCTTAGCAAATCCACGTTTGACAGTTTCTCAGCAGCTTTGAAGATGCTCAAACCACCACTGATCCCACAACAGGTAAAAAGGGATTACAGGTTTTTAAAGTTGCCTAAAAGGTCTGCAGGAATTAAGGCTTTCCAAACAGGGCCAAACAAAATAAAAACCCACACCACACAACACTAAGCTAACTGGGCTAATGAATATTTGATTCATGTAGTCAAATATGCTAAAAAAAGAGCTATAAAGAAAATATTAAATGGCTTATCCTGAACTTTCAGTTTAAGACATACCAGTCTTGAAATAATTGTTAGTGTTAGCTGGCAAGTGATACATGTTCACCAGTTCAAAGCAGGTTTGGATTCCTTCCCGTGCCCTTTGAAGTGATAAAATTGCACTACTTTGCAATGCTTATATTTCAAATGTTTCTGCTCTATTTAGAAACTCACTTCATTTCACCAAAATTCTCTCTAGAACAAGACAGCGGGAATCCAGAAATTGAAAACCATAAACCCTTCTCCAGTTTTATTGAGGTAAATAAGCAAAAGACAGACCAAAAAAAACAAAACAAAAAAACCCCCAAAACCCCAAACAAACAAAACTCACCAAAAAACCACACAAAAACCCACAAAAACCCAATTGTCAACAAAATAAACCCCCACAAGTCTCTCCGCTCTCCCAAACTCCAAACCCACAAGCTGTTAAGAAAGGGGCTCAGGGATGCAGAAGCAAAAGAGTGACTTAACAGCGAAGTCTGCTATAGATTTTTTTCCCCCTACTGCAGGAAGATAACAACTTACTGTGTAATCCTTCATTTTACTATGTCGTCCTAATATAATCTGCATTAAAAGCTATGGAACACATGCCCAATTACCTTTACTAAAAGATAAGGACAAGATTATCCACTCAAGAGACCCTAAATCAAGATGAGATGCTTTGATGTAAAAAGGTGTTCTATTCTCCTGCATCTAAAACTGACATACCTAAAATAAGTCACCATTGTGAGGGACAGAGCTGCTCGAAGTCTTACTAGGCCTCAAACCCAGGAATAATTGCCAACAAAATAAGCTTAGATTTTTTTGTTTTAATTTATGGACTTTTATCAGATTTAATAAGCTTTCCTGCCATTCACATGCTGTATGTTTCGAATGCTGTATGTCAAGGTTCCTGAAATCTGATAAATTTTTAATTTAAAACTTTCAAACTACGTGCACTGAGACAAGTGACCTGTCTGCTCCTTAACCTTGAAACATCTCCTGAGTATTGCAAGCAAAGACTGAATTAGTTTCATTTTCTGACCTATTACTTTCATTTCTTAGTTTTGCATCAACCTTCTTGTTCCTCATGAGTCTTGTTAAAGCAATGACTTCCAACAGGCTCTGCAAAAATCTTCCCACTAATCAGAAAAACCTTTTTTTCCTTGATGTGTTTCAAGCAGAGAAAGCTTCTTTCCTCACTTATTTTGTAGCCAACATCAAAACGGAAGGCCACTTGCAAATTTTCATCAGTGCAAGAAAGAAAAGGTAGGCTAGCACACAAGTCACACTTTAAAAAAATGTCTATTGACCATTTCTTGAACCATCCCCTCTTGTCTTTCATTTTTATCAAAAGTAGGTAATATTTTGGGCCAACAGACAGGACTAATGGCCTCTTTTTACAGCCCAAAACTTACGGAGCCCATTCATCCCCTAACCAACAATCTGTTTTCTGGGAATGTACCTCAGCCTGGCACAAAGCATCTGCACAAAATCACCCTGGAGACTGCTCCTACATGATCTGTGCTAGCAGATTAAAAATTTCATTAAGCCATCAGGCAGAACCCTGGCTACAAAGTCCCCATGAACACTGAGAACATGCATTTTTACTGCAGCCTTTCATGTCCACAAAGACATTTGAGCTGGTTGCTTCCTGGTGCACGATGAGAGTTTGAATCTTTCTTTCCTATGCTGAGGATGTATCTACATGGAGAAATTTGAGAAAACTACAGTGAATGTGAAGCGTGCAGAGCATCTCCAAGTCATCTCCAAGTTTAACGAACACCAGTTCGAGCTAAGTGGTATAGTCTGGTTACACACAGCATCTCTGTGAACCTGGTAAAAAACCCGCTGGGACACAGACATAATTCAAGTGGTGCCTGCACAAAAGACTGCTCATGTTGCTAACACCAGACAACTGTGAGCTCCGTAACAAAAAAAACCACACAAGCAAGCTATTCCTGCAAATTAGGCACGTCCAACAAATCTCACAGTTTCCTGTCAGTATACTTAGAAATACCAGGAAAGGCAGCTAAAGAGGTAACCAGATCTGTTCAGAAGAGTCTGTCTCTCTTTTTAAAAGACTGATGCAGAACAAATTTTCCCAGCTCATCTACTTCATGCTCTCTAAACACAGATTGTTCCAGGGATTTATGACTACAATTGTCTAACTTGTTGGACAGTGCTTTCTGTTTTTTAAACAGAAACAATCTAAATTTTCTCAAACTACAAGGACTAGTGAAAGCAGAAGAGGCTTGTTTCTGAGCAGATGCTCAACACATTTACTGCCACAACACACAAAAGAAACTGCTGAATTTGTTTTGTTATTTTTGTATAGCTGGTCTAATTAATTCAGAAGTTACTTGTATCACTAATTTTCAAAAAAGGCAAAAAAAAAAATCTTAACAGTCCTAGGACTTCGTCTTTTCTTTGGTTCAAATTATTACACTCACTCGAAGGGTAAAAAAGATTGCTGAAAAATCAGTACTTTGTTTTGGTTTGCTTGTGTGGTTTGTTTGTTTGTTTTTCTTTCCCCAAAGGTTTTGAAAGTTTGTTGTTAATGTTTTGACCTGAGAAACCTTTTCAACAAGCCAACATGTTACTGACCTCGGCATTTCTACAAAGTATTCCAAGTTTCACTAACAGACTTCAAAAAACCCAAAACCATCCAACAAAAACCCAACCAAACAACCCTACACTGATCACCGGTATCCTGCTACCTCTTAAAGAGCTGGGAAGCTATCTGAAATTCTTCCTATCAAAGGGCATTGCTCATCCCTCATAACAAAAAAATCAAAGTACACATCAAACTGGCAGTAGAAAAGGCACGTGTTACAATCCCCAGCCCCCAGGAGCACGGCTGGCAGCAGCCTGCAGTGCCAAGGGCCGCTGGAACTAATGGTGTGGAATGAGAAGCTGCTCATCTCAAAGAAGGAAGTGCAGTCCAATACTTTATAAAGTACAGGCGTTTGCCAGAGCAGAGCCCCAGAAGCCCGTGGTGGCAGCAGCTGATGCATCGGGACACATGGGCTCCTTCGGGCTCCCTCCATCAGTCTGATACCCCCTGAAATACCAGTCTCCGGTGCTCACGTATCCCTGCAGACCCTCTAACGCTACAGCACCACTCCTGTGCATTTTTCTGCCTTTTGACAGAAAATATTCTTTCCTTTAACATATCAAAGATGGATATAAAAGGCAGGCTAAAGAACAGCGCTATACCTGTAACACTTGATGCAATAGGAGTCACGTACATGTACACATATTAGCTGCATAAAACTGCTCCATCTGTGCTCCTAACAGCACTGCTTCACCTTCACAAATATTTTAGTAATTCTTCTGCTGGGAAGCAAAGTGCCCTTTACATTCAGCATATTGCTCTAGCAAAACAGTATTCAGCATCAAGTGTTTTTCCTTCGTTGGATGCTATGCAAGTTAAAAAATGCTTTTGTACAGATTGGTTTTAGAGAACAAAATTTGGTCATAGTAATGTGCTCAGGGGCAATAAGAGACTCAAGGGCTCTCATCTGAGAGTACTTTCACAAAATACAAGTTTTACTCTAGTCAACAATCTGTGAAAGGTAGCTGTGATTAAAAAAAAGAATTTAGTAGCTGTATTTCAGCTTGCAAGCTCACCAGTCAGTGTAGTGCTAACACACACCATTTTAAGTAAATGAAACGAATTATACCCATCACTCAACAGCAGTATTACAAAATGGTTCGTCCTACACAGTTACTCTCAAGGAACACAATTTATATGACTGACCCATATCATTCAATTACCGTAAGACTGGGGGTTTTTTTGCAGTTAGATTTCTCACATTTATATTGTCCTGTCTTATTTGTTTTGGCTGAACATACATGTCTAAAAGTCACATCTCCCCACTGTGCAAAGTCAAAAATACCCTCTTTTTCCTGAGATTATTCTCCAATCACAAAAACCACGACCAGCAATATCTGTTTGGCTTGAGTTACCTTGGCACACCTGCTAGTTCGCACCACAAGCTGCAGGCCAGACCCTGCTGATCACCACCCCGATTCCAGCCCCGGTCACACACTGCTGAACCCTTTTGCCTCCCTGAACCAAACAACCTATTTGACCCTTTCACACATGGAAAGGGTAGGGAGGAGCCCATCTCAAGCTGCAGGTTAGTTCACCACAGGATTGCGTGGAGCAGAGGGTGTCCAGCCACTGATCTGGGAATACCCCAGCACAGCCTCCACCAGCAGCGCTCTGGTCGCTTGTCCAGTTAGTAAGTTACTATGAAATCCAGTTAGTAAATTACGATGAGAATGGGACACAAACAAGGCCAGCAGCTTACAAACAGAAGTAGCCATGTTTTCCAAACATGGAAGCAATTTATTTGGTTATTTTTAAAATTAGTGCATAAAGTCATAAGCATTTCAGTTTCTTCTCTGTAAGACCAAAGAGCTGAAGCCGGGAGGAACTACATGCTCCCTCCAGAATAGCAACGAGAATTGCACAAATTCAGAGAAAGGTCACAAATAAACACTTTTGCAGCCAGCTGTCTAATGTTTTCTTTCTTTGTAATGTCTAAAAATAAAGAGTTTAGTCACTGTGTAACTTTCCAAGCGCAGATGAGGCAGAGGGAGAAGAGAACGGAAAGGGAGATGCACTCCAGTCCCCCCGCCTCTCACACACGGCACCTCTTCTCAGCTGCCCCCCACCAGCACCACCAATGCTGGGAAAGTATGGGTGACACAGTGCTGAGGGTGACACAGTGCTGAGGGTGACACTCTCACCCTTCTTGCACGCAGCAAAATCAGGATACACGAGTCAGGGTCACTGGTAAAATTCAGGTCTCCAAAATCCTAGCCCACTGCTAAAGGTCAGCGGAGATAAAAATATTATCCCAACTTTTAAAAAGCTGTGGCTTAGGGACCTTCTAGGCCAAAAAAGGTACCTTTGCATACAGCAGTCCCCAAAGAGCTGCACTTCCCTCCCTAAGCTACTCTAGTAGCTTGCTGAGCCCATGCAAACTTTTGACACCATATGGCAAAGCTCCCCAGTGTAAATTCAGACTGTGTGAAGACAACTTTCCCCATTCATTTTGAGCTTCTCACCCATCAGTTTCAATTCCAGTCCTTTACACACTGGGTAAAAATGAACTGTCAACCCAAATGCATCCTTTCCATGCCATTCCTGGCCTTATAGGTTCATCTCCTATTCCCCTCTGCCATCTCCTAAAATACAGAGCCAATACCTACTGCTACTTCAGCAAGTCTGGGACAACCAAAGCAAAGAGCCAGGCATAAAACATCTACATATAAAAAGACACGTGGCTGAAATGGAATTACATGTCAGGCAGAGAAAGGGCAGGAAGAAAACAGATAGAAAGGGAAGATGAACAATTTACATTTTAAATTGCAGTAGGTCAGCCTAATACAATGACTCCGTTCTAACCCACCGGGCCGTGCAATATTACTTTAACATTTACTTTGCTCACATTTTCAATATGTGAGCAAGAAAAAAAAAAAAAAAAAATTGTGAGCAACACTCACATCTACACTAAAGCCATAGCCAGAGCGTACCATCCACCAGCCTCTTGGCAGGTACGCGCTCTTTTCATGCAGGTCTCCTTCACCCACCAAGGCAGCTTCCAAGATGCAATCAGAATCTGCAGTTATCTGCCACTTGGACATGGCCCAAAAGTTGCTAAGTGGCTCAGAGCAACTGTCTAAAGAAGTAAAAGCCTCAGCAATCACTTTGATAAATAACAGAACCCTGCCCACTAGAAAGCCAACACCACTCCAGGTTCCTCCATGGTAGTTCTTAGCCTGGTCATTAAGTGATAGCTCATCTCAACAATGTCCTATTATATTCTAATTTATTTTCTTTACTCTGATATATTTACTACCAGGAGACAAAACAATGAAGGATGTAGTTAAAAATCCCTAGTGATCACTCTAACAACAAACAGTCCATCTGATATTATTACAAAAGACTGTACCAAGTCACAGAATAGAACGGGACAGTTCAGCAATGTCTTCCTGGAAAATATTAAAATGTGTTTGAAATCTTGAGAAATTATATTGTTCACCTAGAACAGAAACTCATGAAGTTACATCAGGTCAGCATGCATTTTTTAAAGACACAGGAGACAGAAGATGCTTTATACTCAATGGAACATTTAAAAAAAAAAATATGTATAATTCCTCAAAGTGTTTCAGTGCTTGTCTGGTTCAAGGATCCCTCTCTGCTGCCTTCCTCCAGGGACTCTGCAACCAGCCCCTGAGCAAGGGCAGGTGCTGCACGACCAGCGATGCCCAAACCTCTGCCAATCTGCTGCAAGTGTGCATTTGTGTTTGAGCAAATGAGCCAGCCTGCCTGCACGATTTACAGGCATGCTCTGTTGCTGAACATTGTCATCATGGTACCTGAGAGAGGCACAAACTTCAGGTCTTGAAAGAAGAGCAAACACCACAAAGTTCGTAAATATTTGAAAGCCTCCTCTTTGTCCTCTTGCGAGTTTGGCTCCTTCAAAGCAGGTGGGCTGTCCTGGCATACAACAGATGATTTAAATATGTGCCTCACTATTGCTGACAAACTTGTACCTTTGGTACAAATCCCATTTCTCCCTACATCAGGAGGTAGGAGAGGTTTCAGGAACCTTCCTGCTCTGAGATGATGAAAGCTCACACCAGATCTTTTTTCTGGTGAAGACTATTCCCTTTGAAGAAGGAATAGGTCATGGATACCTCACAGTCGGATGGCTGTATTTCTGCAAGAACTTGAAATAGGGATGGTTGGTTTGACTTGGAGTTCAGGCTTTCATTCCAAGTGCTAGGTCACAAAATCATCAAACCTTTTGAGGGAACTTCAAAATGAACCAATTTTCATCCTGGCTGGCAGGTATTAGTCACACAAGATGATTACAATCATATTCATTCACTGTATTTTTTTATGTGTGTAAGCCCATGTGTATATGTATACACACACAGAAACACACGTATACATAGATATATAAATATATACACCATTACTTATGCTTTATATATGTATGTTTTACATATGTGTGTGTATACACAATCAAACCTCACCATACTGTCTGATTACTCAAAACCAAGAATTAGAGCCGTATTTCTTTCTAGAAACTTCGCACAAAATTAGAACAAAACCCTGTTCCTAACTGGTACAAAAATCTTGTTCCACAGTTTATTTCTAATTAGCTTCCAACACAAAATGATAATGAATACATGTAGATATTCAGGACACTTATTTCTGATGAAGTATGCAGCCAAATTACACAATAAATTATTTTGCCTGTTCTATCCTTAAATTGAGATTACTTAAGAAGGTAAGGCCTGTTCAAAATTTGCAGCTGGGTCCAACTCCAGTAGGACAGGGCAGGCTGCCCTGAGCTGTCCCCACCTGCCCCAACACAGCACCCTGAGCTGGAGCAGCCACCCAAAGTGCTCAGGCTTCCGCACTCACCCCCATCCCACCCTGCCACCTTTACTGCAGCCCCAGAAGCAGTAGAAGGCGGCTTTGAGAAACTGAAGACTATCTCTGCCTACCTCCCCAGCAGAGCATCGAGTTTTTACCTGGATCATTGACTTGATCCAGTTCGCTCCATGAGCACAACATCACTAAACTGAGGCGTAAATAGACCAAGTGTGAACTCTCTAGAAGCTCAAGTTAAGCCATCACAGAACCACATTCAGATTCTGCTTTGGAAATCTGACTTCAGTATTTCTTAAAAAGTATTCTCTTTGGAGAAAAGGGATTTTAAAAGTATCAGGATATCTATAATTCAAAATAATTATTATGAATTAGTTTTTGTGGAAGACATGTTTCAACAAAAGATTTGTAAAAAAACCGATACAAATGCTGACACCTGAAACATCAAAAACCAGCTGACGGACCCCTTTTGAGAAGTAGTTTCTACCTGCGTTGTATGATCATTAAATACCATCCAGATTGACCAAAACATTCAACGAAGAAACAAAGCAACTAGTTCTCACTAGCTCTCAAGCCTTCCTGTACAGTTTTTGACCTTCACCTTTTTATTCTATTCCAAATTATTTCTCAATTTTCTTAATGCCTTCCTGTTTGATTGCCACCTCAGTAGGGCACTCTTTTGGAAAGGCAGGGAGGCGATCTGGAAGGCAACTGTGGCTCTGCATCCACAAGCACAGATGAGCTTACTGACCCTCTACACACCCCACTGCCTATTTGGGAGAGGGGAAACCAGCACCTACCGGAGTGCAGGATACGCTGCAGCATTTGAAATGCAGAGCCTTTGTCTTCTGCATCCCATGCTGAGGTTTTCCCCAAAGCAAAACCTGCCATTGCAGGCAAACAACGAGTCTCGCAAACAAAATGCTCATAACACAGCTGACAGGCATCTCATTGTACTCCTAATATGCGATAAACAACTAGTAATCAGACAAAGCAGTGCAAGAACAAATCCTATTAACAAATAATAGGATTTGCTACTGGATCACCCAAACGCTACTTTGGAAGTGACTCCCGGGGCTGCTGCAGCCAGGAGCGGCCGTCAGGGAAGGGAGCCACGGGGCATGACGTGCTGGTGAGGGGCACGGCCACCAGCCAGCCATGAAAGCAACGCTCCTGCACCAGTGCCGATAGACCCTGAAGAAAATACTGCACTATGTGTCAAACAAATGAAAAGAAGTAATCTTATATCCGGGGTATTTGTGCATCATCTACTCCTTGGATCCACAAGCATGTGTATTTCGTACATCAAAACTCACAAGAAACTGTTACAATTCTGTTTTCTCTCAACTCATTTTGAGATTTTTCTCAGTAGGGTGCACACTCCAAATGATCCCGCAAAGGACACCTGACTGAAACATGATTCCCGCCTACTATTAGTGTATCACTGCCCACCTCTATCAGCAGAGGGTTTAAGAAAAAATTGAAACAAAAATATTTGGGCAGGTGGGTATTTGTGGGAGCCTGACACTGTAATGTTGTTCCCCAGTGATTGCTATTAGATGACATGAGTAAGGGATGCTGAGATAGCAATGCAAGAGGTGGCTCTTTTTCTATTACAGTTTCAGGAAAAAAAAAAAAAAAANAAAAAAAAAAAGAAAAAAAAAGTAGACAAATTCCCAGTGCTGAAAACCAGGCAGAGCACTTATCTGTCCTGGCAGGTCACAAAATACTTGTAAGATAATAGTTAAATAAAGCTTTCTAAAGTGGCAAATATTCGTTACTCTTAGTATTTCTGTGTAGGGGTGCTATGACTTTTCATCTCCTTGGGATCATTACGATTGTCTTGCTTATTTATTTGTTTTTAACACACCGCAGCACCTGCTGCTTGGGATAAAAAGCAGCTTTTTCTGCACACCACAACCACCACATTACAGAGGAACTGGACCCTGCCCTGAGTTGGTTTAGTACCTTCTATTAGAATATAAAACCAGAGACTAATAACCAAAATTGGGAACTCATGAATTATAATCATGTCATTATAGAATTTTTTTAGACAGAATTAGAAAAAACTAATCAATTGTAGACCATGAGTTTTCTTTTTTAAATGGGAAGAAACATGGTTCCTGAGACTGGTCATCAAGTAACAATTCTTATTTGGTATACTGAAAAAGTCAAAAGGACGAACATTCTACCTTTAAAATAAAGTGTGACCAGGCAATATGAGGTTACAGCTTGATCAGGGCAGCATGTGGATACTTCTGAAGGCGCAGGTTAACCCAGCCCAACCACCAAAACCCACCCAGCAGAATGGAGATGCAAACATGCTGCCTCACTGGGGAGCACCTCATCCATAGGTCTTCAGAGCTTGTCCCATTGCCTCAGGTACTGCAGTAAACTGAGCATTCTGGTGCGCCTGGAGAATCACAGGACAGCTCAGCAGAAAAAGCATGAAAGCTATTTAGTGTGGTATCTCATGTGTTGGTCTGCCAGCTCAAACGGAAGCGACAGCCAGTCTCTCAGCCAGCTGGGTTAGAGATTAGCCGTAGTACATTGATGCATTTGAACTGTGCAGTGCTGTACACTTGCAAGAGGAGAAAGAAAGGAGGAGATGAACAGGGTAGGGAAACACCTGCGCAGGAATCGCTGCGGGACTCATTTTGAAGACCTGCACATACAGCCTGCTTGTCCAGGCAAATACGAGCGTTTATAGCCCACCACATGAACTCGGCCAGTGCGCTGCTAAGACCCTCACACTCCCCTGTTGCGCAGACTCCAAAACGTTCAGCATGCACATCACTGAAGCATCTGCACAGCGCTTTGACTGCAGCAAGGCTTTGCAAGCATTGAGAACACTTGGTAATTAACAACTTTACACACAATTATAGATCAAACTCTGCCTTCCCTTGAGAACAAATTAGACATGACAACTTTATCCAGGATATACGAGGAAGTATCACAGCCCAAGACTGTAGCTCCCTTAGAGTGGGACTGGAAATGTCGGGCCAGCAGATACAATGCCTCAGAAGGGTACTCTCAAAGCAGCTCCTGCAAGTGGGCACCTCCTTTCAGCTCCTGGGCTGACAGCCACTTTCTTGACATGCATGTCAGTCACCATCCTCTAGAGAAATATTACTGACACAGGCTGGCTCCCAAAGAGCACGACTGCTGCCTCCACACCCACAGCCAGGAACACAAAGAAAAGCAAACGTCCTCAGAATGTCCAGAACTCTAGCGTAATCACAAATTTTACTTTAGAAGAGGAAATGGTGATGGATTTACTCCACTGCAAGATCAGCTTCTACCTGTGGGGATATCTTTTCAGCTTCAGAGAGAAGCATGTGCAAAACGAAGGAGGGCTGGGGAATGCCGTTACACCAAGGTCACAGCAGCATGCCAAGATTATCCTTTTCCAGGCCTAATGCAGGTGAATATGGTTGACTGACACACACAGGCCAGCTAAACAGAGAGACAACCTCTGAGGAGTTCCTGTGGAGCCTACAGAACATCCCCTGGTCCAAGCACCATCTTTGCTTTGCTCATTCCCCACCACTGCAGCCCCCTCCTTGCTGACTGAGAGCTGGAAACTCTTGCCCTCTTCAAGAGCCTCTCCAGCGGGCAAGAACCAACATTGGAGCCACAGCCAGAGCCATCAGGGAGCAGAGATCAGGAGCACACAGCGAGAAACAGTAAAGCTGTATGCAGCTGTGCTCCAGCACCACTGCCTACGGCTGGGTGAAAAAGAGCCTCAGGCTAGGGAGGTTAGGAAGCCAGGGTGTAACCGGCAAGGATGGGTTTATGCAGCCTCCTGATACAGCTCCAGCTACGTCTCAGAGCAGCTTCAGACAGAGATGTCAGTTCTCTGGCTTTCAGTTGCGTATGGTTTTCCTGTAGCAGACGCAAGTGGTTCAAGAACAAAACCAGTTATTAAAGAACTCAGAACAGCCAAAACCCTGTCAATCAACAACGGAGCCCTGCACTTTAGTTAACAAATGGGTCTAGAAGGAAACCTCTCCGTGATCAAACATCAGAAGACAAACATTATACACACACCTATTGAGGGACTGAATATCCCCTTTCAGATGTCTGTTGTATGACTTATCCAGAGCATCCGGAGGGTCAAAGCACTGATTGTCAGCCTGTCATGAATTCCCATGCTATTACAGTATTTAGTACTAATCCCTGGTCTTTCACTGCTAAGTAAGGGAAGAAAAATAAACAAACAAGCAAACCAAGCACAGGCCAGGACCAGCTGATATAAATACAAATAAGAAGGAAAAAAATTAGCTTAGAGATGTTACTAAAAACTTTAAAAAAAAAAACTCTTTTAGCCCTGTTCAGTGTTGTGTACAAAGCGGCATCATGAGAACTCTTTCACAAAGGAGTTGTAATACCACAGGCAGGACGAAAAACCAAGCATGTAATGTCACACAGCTATCAAATACACAGAAAAGAAAACGATGGAGGGACAGGGCAGAAAGCAGAAACCCCCACAGCAAAGCTGCAGAAGTAGGCACCTTCCCTTACATCCTCACCATACGTGCACATTCCCATGACACTATACAATGATTACAAAATTTTGCATTTTAACCCACCAAATTTGAACATTTATTTTAAATGCAGCTGTTCGTGCAAGGAGCAAAAATAAATATGTAAAAGCTCTTCTAAAGAGGCAGATTTATAACCAATCTGTCTGCAGAGCCATGCAGATTGAAAAAACTAGGTCAAATGTTTTGCTAGTCAACCTCACTGCCCTCCTCCCCTTCAGCTTTCAGTATTTATTGAAGAAATCAATTAATAAGACTGCAACAGACCTGCCATGCAGGTCTCAAATTACTTCTGCCTGGTACATATCAGGGGGGTCATCTATCTAACCAGAGGTGGAAGGGGAAAAAATTAAATCGTTATAGTCTTTCCAATTC
This sequence comes from Pampusana beccarii, assembly GCA_013399365.1. Lineage (NCBI taxonomy): Eukaryota > Metazoa > Chordata > Aves > Columbiformes > Columbidae > Pampusana > Pampusana beccarii. Next base: position 560,494 of record VWYH01009165.1, read on the forward strand.
ACGAATCCTAATCCTAGAGTGTATGTACTCAGGGCTGCTAGGGTCCATTAGCAGCCAAACAATGATACTTGTTAAAAAATAAAATGGGACAGAGGGAGGGGGGCAAGAGGCAGACAAAGGCTGGAAAGAGGCAAAAATAGAGGAATTGCTGTGCTTTCGCTGTGCTTGCAGCAAAACCACTATAGCATCTGCTGCTTTTAATGACATCTTGCTAGTGTATTTGCTACAGCTTCGTGAGTTAATGGTTTTAGAAACCTCATAAACATCTCCATTTTGACACTAGATTTTCAAAGAGTAACTGTAATACTAGTTTTTACATCTACTAGTGACCCTGTGTATTTTTTAAATAATTATCTTTTAGGAAAAAAGGACTCATACTGCAATTCATATATTCACTGTTACAAAGGCATTAAGCGTTCTTTTTTTAATCTTCATAAAATGTAGAGACCAAGTCGGTCCAATTCCAGCTTACTCATTTTTATTCATTTCTCTCCTTCTGTTGCACACAGACAGAAGGCATTCGGTTTCGTCATTTAAAAAAAAAAAAAAAAAAATCCAAACTGGGGAGATACGCAGTTCTGTATCAGCCAAATACTAAACCAAATCACTCTCCCACTCCATTTCAACCACACGCAATATGCTGCCTGACAAGTTACTGCAAGAAGGCAAAGAAATCCGTTTCCTGACTTACTGCAGTGACGGCCAAGCCAACTGGTTTGACAGGCCACATTCCACAGCCTCCACACGCTGAGTGCCCCAAGTCGCTGTGCTGACAGCTGAAGGCTTGGGGAACGCTGGCGTGCCCCAAGGGCTGGGTGGGAGACACAGTCCCCACTCTGAATGGCACGTGCCCGCTCTGAGGCTGTGGTGGCAGTGGCCCGGGACGCTGCTGCTGCTGGGTTGCTGTGTCCCCTGCAAGGGGGACTGGGGTGCCCTGCTGACTGCAAGGGGGAAGCAGCGCTGGGCCAGGGGAGCCTGCTTTTGGTAGGCAGGACTGTCTCATTCATTTGCTTTGATGGAAAATAAAAGCCATTGTGGAACGTGGCACTTGCAGACCTGGCTGACAAAATACACAACCAGTCTACAGCCATTTTAGCATGAATTAATGGAAATTGTAATAATTTCTCTTTCCACACAGGTGCTCAGTGGCATTTCTATTATGCTAGTAAAGACTTTTTCTCTCACCAGTAAACCCAGGACTATCACAGACCACCCAGAAAAGCCATTTGGAGCATAGTATACAGCTGAGCAGCAGACTACACAGAATGCATCCTAAATTCAAGAACGTGCATGGGGAGCCTTTGTCTTTGATGTGTCTTCGCCTTCACCCTTCCAGCCGTTGGCTAAATTCCTTTGAAGCCAAGGCTACGCCACCCATAACTCATCAACATCAGCCCCATCTGGCCTTTGTTTCTGAGCTGGATCTTATCTACAGCAGTCACTGTTGAACTTTCAGAGTCTTGGATAATTTTTCACCCTTAACTCAGCAAGCCATAAATAATCACTGCCTCAATACCTCAGATAAACAGCTATGGAAATCCTGAGGAAAAGGTCTGGGGGTTTCTTTTTGGTTGGTGGGTTGGTTTTTTGTTTGTCTCATTTGTTTTATTGACAGTGACATATTAAGAGTGGGGAGACATATTGAACCTGAACCCAGGAAGACACTTGGAATCTGGAAAAAATGAGACGCAAAACACAACCTAACAAGCTCGGCTTGGTGTCTACTGGATCAGAAGGTAAGTAAAGAAATGGCAGTGTCAGAATTATTGGGGTAGATATGAGGATCTGGACAAAGCACAGCAGCAAACCCAAGCATTTATGAGGAAACTGTCAAGCTAAAAACATTCTGGAACCACTACACAGTCACACAGCACTATCCAGCACACTTTGACTCACTCCAAGCAAACACAACACTCTGTTTTGAAGTCTGTACCTTAATGTTCAATCCTTCAGCAGTGCTCATGCTTGATGGTCTAACACAGATCTTTTGCTTCTATAAAAATTCCAAGATTAATTTTAGATATATTTCAATACAGGTCAGATAGAATGTCTGTATTTACCCAAATGACACTTCATTTATTTTTCATTTTTTAAATACTGCACTAGAATGAGAAAAGCAAACTGAGATTCAGAAGGGTGGGGTTTTTTTCCCCCCATCCTGTTCAACAGATAAATTGTACAATAATTTGATCAGCTTCATTTGGACAAGTATGATTTCTTGTTCCACAATTCAATCAGAAACTTGTATCATATATAGACGGCTAGCAGAACAGCATTGTCAACTAGCTTTTCTTCTTACACAAAACACAGTTTATTTTTACTTTTAAACTACCAGCTGAAATTTCAGTGTACTCAAAAAATCAAGCTGGAAATTACTTTTTCTGTCATTTATTTAAAAAGCTACCCAAACCAGTACTTTATTCAATTCAACAACAGCTCTCAAGAACCCTCAAACTGTATTGAGTAAAGAAAGCAACATTTTTCAATTGTTTAAATTATTTCTGTTAGATCATTAAAGCATCTTATGACTGATATTCTAATTAGAAACTTAACAGAAAATCTCCCTTACAAAACAAGAGTTTCTCAATAAGGAAACAGAAGTTGTAGAATTCTTTCCTAAGCCTCAGCTATTGGGAAAACATACTACCAGTCTTGCAGAGAACAGCTCTTGTCCTTTATTGGGTTCTCGCCATAACGAACATCTGCTAAGTCTATAAATTAATTGCTGAAAACATCTTGTGCTTCTAGATGATCCAGGCAACCATAGTTGTTCTCGGTTACTATAGAACATTACCATTTTTCTCTCTCACACAGGCACACATCCACACACACATCCTCCCTTATAGCATAGCATAAAGCAAGAACAATTATCCGGCATTATTTTTCATGTCAGAAAATAAATCTTTAGCGCTAATCAAGTCATCAGAGCAGCACACTGTAAATTTCCCTAGATGATTTAAACAGTAATTTTTGTACCGTGGTAGCCTGAGGATATGAAGGATGCCTGACCTAGCTGATTCAAAATGCTCTCTATCTTTAGATCAAGAATTATTCTATCAGTCTTCTCGCTTTGTCAAAAGCAGAGTTTGGTAGGCAGTTGCAATGGGCTCTCTCTAGTTCAAAGAAAAGGCTACAGTCCACTTCAGAGAACTCTTTGCATGTAACAGTATTTGTCCCCACAAAAGGCTCATCAGACTCAAATTTCACCTACTTGCTCCATCTTCAAGATTTCCCGTTCTTCCTGGCTATACTGACACACTACGGTATGTTGCCTCATCTCATGCCCAGCTGTGATTCCTCTGGCCACGGAGCTCTCAGTTCAGCAGACAGAAATTGGCTCATTTAAATACTATTTGTAACTTCTAAAATTGGAAATCATCTGCTCTACTGAAAGTTTTATACAAATCTCCTGTATTTCCTTCTGGTGTTCCTGGTCCCACTGACCATGCAGGGCTCTAGTGAATGATGAGGGTCCAATCTCTCACCAAGACCTAACAGAAGCAACAGCACCTACATCTTCCAGCCAAACCTGGAAGGTTATTATTGACTTGGAAGGAGTAGCAAGAGTGCTGTCTCTCCCAAATGGCAGATTTCTGGATGCCATCAGCAGAGAGAGATACCAGTCCGTAATCATCCTGGGTCACATTAGCCAGCTGGCACCTCCTTTCTTATTTGTAATCTGTGTTTATTAAAGATGCTGCAAGAAGGTGAGGGTTGTGCCTGGGCATGCTACACCTTTCTGCGTGGGAAGGGATTGCAATGATACAAACACTACGGCCTTCTACTGCCTACTTTAAAAACAAACAAACAAAAGTATTTCATTTCTTCTTAAGAATTTTCAGATCTGTCCCATGCACAACTTGAGGCAGACATATCTCACATACACCAAGTCTTCTCCTTTCCTAGGACAGAAATGTTTTGATATACCCTTGAATGTAGAAGTGTCTGTGAAGGGAGCAGTTGCAAATGTACGTTGTTCCTGGTGGGAACAAATGGGCATGCCCGGTCACACTGCATTCCTCCCAGGTGCTTGAACATACATCGTGGCCACGTTCCCCCTCACACTGTATTTTTAGTCTCACTCTCCTCTCCCACATTCTAAAAAACACCTGCATGCTCCTTCCAATTCTACTTCTCTGCCCCATTTCCACCTCTAGTCCTCAGCCTCTCCACTAATAATTTTTACCTAGAGAATACGCGAGGAATCTGGGGAGTAATTAATTCCCTAAACTTTAAGTTCCAAGTAAGCAATAGAAGTGTCAAGATACTGAAGAGCAGCAGATTGTCACACCACAAGCCATGTGGTTACTGCACTGTGTCTCCACAAAAATTATTTGCATTACTCACACACGAGGGGGTTGACTTCTTGTGATCTGTCATTTGAGATGCAAATACTTATCGATGGCACAGAAGCATTCCAGCTTATGTTTTCATTACTCATTATTTTAACACCATTAGTTAAGAGGCTTTGGAACACCAAAATCACTCCGTTTTGCAGTAAGACCAAGAGAACTTACATTTTATCACTATTTCATTTATACCACAAATAACCTAGCTGAAAGATCAAGATCTAAACCTAAAGCTATGAGCTGAGAGCTTAAGTACACTGCAGTAGTGTACTATCGGCATAAATAAACCAAGTCCTTCATTAAAATTACAATTATAGGACAATAACTTTGTAAATACTATCTTCTGATTACCCTGTCCTAACAGCATCCAGGTGTCCAAAAGCAGTATAAAAATACAGATTTTAATGTGTTCCAAAATTTGTTTCTTTTTAGCAGAATGAAGAGGACAGTCCCTTTGGTACAGAGCACTGCCGCACACAGCAGTGCTCCTCTACCCACGGATCTCCATGCCAAGCGTTACGCTGCTTCTATGGAAAAGCATCACCATCTCCTTCTGCTTTACACAGCCGTACGACACACAGACAGCTACACAGCTAACATGTTACTACTCAGACCTGTCTCAATTGTTCATACGTATCAAGACCCCTTTACAGACCTGCATCTCAAAACACTCTTTCAAACAGGCAAATAAATCATCATCACCATTATTACAATGTTTTCAATACAATTTTAGAGGTAAGGAATGAGGAAGGAAAAAGCCGAACCCTGTGTATTACTCTTCTGGGCACGCTGTAAATGCATGGCAAAGCAAGACAAAACCACTAAAATTAAGATGGTCAACAGTTTGCACTTTCCTACCATGAAGAGTGTTTATTTTGTTTCTTTTAGGTAATATGCTAGAAACTTTCCAGGCAAAACAGTATTTAAGAATGTGTCCAAAAGCAAGAGCCAACTCTACAGTGGCTACTAAAGCTTACAGCTCCAGGTACCTTTTTTTCAAGATTGGCGTTCCCTACAGCAGATTTCTGATAAGGATTCCCACAAGTTCTGCATGTTTTGTAGTTAATTTTATCTTGCTCCAGGTCTCTCCTCATCAAAGCAGGAATGAGACTGATTAATGGTGTTTCTTTAGAAGGGGATGCTTCATAGAGTTAATGGCAACTGTCAGTCACTGGGACCTCATACTTAGTCTTATTGAGGAGACTGGGAGAAAAATATCCCAGAAAACTCAGGTGTGAAGATGAAATTTTCCATCTTCCTTCCCCTCCTCTATCCTCATATATCGCAACCACATTCTGAACTTATTCCAGAACAGAAGCAACTGCACCTGTAAGACCATGAACTGTCCATGTGGAAGGAGGTATAGGAGTTCAGCAGAACACCTCACCTTGCAGCAAGTTCCGAAATCTTTTTGCTATTTGTGACAGTTCTCATTAAAAAATGTGAAAACATTTTAGAAGCAAGAAGCAGTTACTGCTCTTATACTCACATTATTAAAGGATCCCAGGCCCTACGACTATCTAATAGATCAGTCAAAATCATCAGCAGAGAACACGAGCACGCTAATTTTCAGTCCTCTGCTTTACTGTAACACTCAAAGTTAGACCTCCTGAAGCCAGAAGCCTTGCTCTTTCAACACCAACAGCAAGACCAGACCAGTATACTTCCAATCACTGTCTGACAGGCTGGAGGATGCAGAGCCCACTCCTGAGATTAAGCTTTTTGCCATGGGCAAAGCTGAGGGGAGACACTTGCCAATCCTTCACTTGAAGAGAATTTAGTTAGGGGAACTGTAAGAAAATACAGAGTGTATCCAGTGTGCTCCATTTTCCTATTTGTTATGCAAGTGTACTCATTCAGAGGTCTCTTTATGCCATTTAATATAAATAAATACCTGCAGCACTACCAGGCAAGACAGAAAGAGCACCCTGTTGTGAAGCAGAGTGGGACACTCGTTGGGACAGTCTTGGAGGTCATCATTAAAACCTATTTAATATTCAAATGTACACACACACCCCTCCAGTTGTATTCTCTAAATCACAAAATCACAACATGTGCAACAAACATCATCATCATTAAGGATGACACTTTTTCTGTTTGTGTGTACTCAACATAGCTCTTAATAGATACTTATATTGCAACTCCGGCAGGACTGTAGTTTACATAAAACACCAGAGTTTGTATTAAGCTACTTGCCACTTGGACTGACAGCACCCTAGCTGCAGCACAGTACCTGTAAGGCATACTCCTTCCAGAGCACCCCACACATGTTAAAAGGAGCTACAACCACTGCACAGGTGTATCAGACCTTCTTCTCCACCACAAAGTAGCTTTGTGGTGCAGCAGAACCAGGACAGGACATATGCAAGCTGTCCATAAGGTGCTTACCAATAGCACACCATTGGGTACCAGACCTGACACCTCTAGTCAGTATTAGGGATGCTCTTGTTCAAACAGGACCGAGGGAAGGAGAAGAGAGGCTGTCGCATCATCCCTCCGACTGACTGATCGCCTTACACCAGAATGGAGCAGAGGCCCAGGTCTTACTCTGTCAAGAGAGCTTAAGTCTTTGTAGTTCACATCAAATGTTAACTAACCTTCTGTGTTTGAGATTTTCAGACAGAACAATGCTCCACGGCTACACACACACTACCCAGTCCTGAAAAAAAGGGGCAAGGGGCAAATGTGGTACTCAGTCAAAGAAAGAAAACTGGAATTAAAAAAAATAATAGTTTTTTTTATATATATATATATATATATAGAGAGAGAGAGAGAGAGAGAGAGAGAGCGAGCCTTGATTTCTATCTAGGTGTGCAGATCGAATGCGTTTTGTTTCTGAATTGCTAAAACAGCAGATGGTTACACATGACTCTACATAATGACACGTAATTTCTCATCATTCATAGAAGTTTCATGCTGACGTAACACCAGATCTCAGCAGAAGCTAATTTCTAATTTATATTAGCAGTTCAGATTCAGAACCTTTGTAAGTAAATAAGTCACATTAAAGAGTTCTATAGATCCTCAACCGTTCTAAATCAGTCTGACCACCCTCAAACAAAATGTGATTTACAAAACCAGCAGACCTTACGAGTATGCAAATAATCAAATAAGACTATGTGACAAAGGTCTTTTTATGCTTGTAATACAGTTTCACAAAACTAATGCACTCTTTACATTAATTTTAATGTAGAAAAGCAAATGCTAACATTCCAAGCGAGACAGCTAATCTGATGTGTGTACTCCAGGATGTTTCATAGGAAATTGTAGGAAGTGATTGGAGAGTAATCACGAAAATCCCTGACAATTGTAATCTCATTTTTTCATGTACGACTCAGGATTTACCAGCCCACGTGCCCAAAGCTTTGGAGGAGATTAAGAAGAGCCCCAAGTGAAGTTAATACAACTCTGAAAGAGAAGGCCAGATGCAAGTGGTAACACCTCGACTCCAAAGACTATTTATATATAAAGATGAACTAATCTAGCTTTGTATTTGGAATCTCTACAACAAACTATATCAACAAGGACAAAAGTTAAGATGCTGGAAGCTAGTGCCTTGGCTCTTCATTCCAAGAAGCCTTCCCCAAGACTGAGGGCCACCACCATAAACAAACAAAAATAAAATCAAACAATAATCCAGAGTAACACCTTCCTGTTCTGGTCAAGGTCTAAAGTCAGCCACAGATATTCAAGGGAAGCAAAAGTCCTTTGGAGATTGCACACAAAGCACTGGACACAGAGGACTGAAATCAAGGCTACCTTATCCTTGCTCTGTGAATCACTTCATGGATCACATAGCTGGCAACATCCTTGCTTTAACAGCTATCTCCTCCTCTGTATTTGGTTTCTCATCATGCTGTGTTCTAGTCTGAGTTCTAGGAGAGGATGGTAGATTATTTAGCAGATAATGGCATTTTCTTAGTCAATATACTTGGGTTATTTCCAAACCATTTTTCAGGAACTACTTCCTGGTACGGATACAGGACTGTGTAGAAAGAAAACGTGAAAGAAGCTATGATTTTTCTTAATAAGCACTTTGAGGCTTTTGCGATTAAGATGACCAACATATTCTTTTGCCACCAAACTGAGACAGATCCTTGATAATATTAGGATCAACTTGAAACCCCTTCCTGGCCCAAACCTGCCTTCCTACGTACAATTAGCAGGCCTTCCCCTACGGCTTCTTTTACATTTAAATAGCATTTTGAAAGCTAAGTTAGGAGTCTGTAATGCTCTTACTACTGTTTTCCAATAAAGGTGCAATGGAAGAACAGCTCATCTGAAGGACAGAGTTGCTACACACTATAACACACTGAAGAGGGGCAAAAGACCTTGCTTCCTCTCTGTTTCAGTTCCTGCATCTTCTGCACACAAGAGCTGGGCAGCGATGGACAAACCTCAAGACAGAAGCTTCAGATCTACCCTTGCCACCAGCAGCTCTGCAAACATCACACATAGACAGACAGCTTTTTTCAAAGCAGGGGTGGAAACTAACCAGAGGAGAGCAAATAAAAAGAACAACTGAGATGGGAGCAGATGCAGTACAAGAAAACATTTATAGGGCACACAGAAGAAGAAGCAAAGATCAGAAAGATGCATAGCAATAAATACTGGAATAAACCTTACCTCTAATTTAAATATGAGAGACACAAGGGGAATTTATTTTGAGATGGGGTCACAGCTGTAAGATGAGAAATGAAAGAGCTGAAGCGTCAGGAATCATACGCTTTGCCCAAAAATAATGCATTCTCTTTGAACCATTAGCAGGTAGCTTCCATAGCAGACGTGAAACAATCAGAACCCTAAATTCTATCTGTGTGTTCATACAGCCCCGGTGCTTCAAAGATGTGAAGGCTGCCATGTTTCAAATTATAAAGGAAAGCATGGTAATACAACAAGAACAAACAAACAAAACAAAACAAAACAAACACCCCACAAACCACCAAACAGAAACACCTCAAAACCCTATCACCACTAAATCCACCCTCCAGAATAGGGCCAACAATTTGACTACAATGCACTTAAAAGTGTAAACACAGACGTTTCATGATAACTTTGCGGTTTTCTATTCTTTAAGGCACCTTCCTTGAGTAAGAAATCTGTTATTAATATCTAAAGTTCTAAGCCCCTGCAGTATATGCCCGAGTTATTCCAATCAGGAAACAAGGCAAGAACACAAGTAATGCTATGGTAATGGATACAAAGTGCTACTTTCTCATCAAACCTTGAAGTCTGCTCTCAATGGAAGAATAAGCAAAATGATGCAGTGTTCTTCTATTTCTGCTAGCACACTTTTCATCTTGACAACTGAAGGTAAATGCCAGGCTAGAGGTTTGAGCTTTTGCCATGATTCTAGCAAACCACCAGCATATTTTCACAAAAAAATAAACCTGTTCAGAGATTTTTTTTTTTCTTAGATAAATTAAAATACAAAACAAAATCACAACAAAACTTCCTGTGCACTATGGATGCAGATATGAACCAAATAACTCTTAAATTAGGAGCTGGTCAAGAATGCATGTTTCTGGGGGCTGGTAATGCTACAGAGATCTCATTTTTATCTCTACATTGTTGTCCTGTAACCAGACCCATTTATCAGTGCTGGCTGAAAGTTAGGACATCTGTTCCTGATGAAATTTTGACATTTCTAAATTTCCATTTAATTCCAAACTGGAAGAAAACCAAATATTTTTCACATTTCCTATGAATGCTCTAGAAAATAACAATTCTAGGTTAGCACACACAAGAGTTTCTCTAATTAGGATACAGGGTGTGTTTCTTCTGTCAAATATCAAACTGTTTCATTATCACGCCAAGAACTGACATTTTGAAATAACTCATTTTCTAGACCCATCAATATTTTATAGCCGCTCTTAAAGACTTTCTAAAATTTAATAATTTTTAATAAAATAGAAAAAAGTATTGCAGTGTGATACAATGCCACTGTTGTGTATAAATTACTCTGAGTCACACACACATATATATTTAGAACTATGTGCATATTACCTATATAAACCATTAGTGAATGTGGAACTGAAGACTGGCTTCTCTCCTTTTTTTCCTAAGACTGATTTAATCTTATTATCTTGAACACAAAGAGAATAAAAGCTTTTCCAGTAAGGCATGTAATCACCATTTCCTGTCTTCTAGGCACCTCTTTCTGTGAATTTTTTTCAAAAACAAAATTATCTTGAAGATATTGCAGTGTGGAAAAGAATCAACTTAAGGGGAATAAAACTAAAATTATCCTCAAAATTGCCTGTTATTATCAAATTTAATGCTATGGGAGACTCAAAGTATTGATCATAGAAGGAAACAGAATGTGTTTATACCACAGCAACTGAGGCTTCATTTTGGGTACCCACAAGGTAACTCCTGTCTTACGTAAAAGAGGTCCACATCTATGTTTTGATTTACATTCCATCTGCTCACATGCTAGACTACAATAAAATTGAAAGACCCACTCTACAGCAAACAGAAAACCCAGATGTTAACTTAGTCAAGTGTTATGTGCTCTGCCCAAATTCAGTATCTCATGCTGCCTTACAGTGAACTTCAACTTAATCCTCACCTATTCAGGTTTCCGATGTAGTTTACACACCTCCTATAGACACGGGATCCCAGGAGCCCCTTGGAGCCCTGCATTGTGAAACTGTGCCATTTAGTGAGGTTTATGGTCTCACAAAATCACTGAGGTTGGAAGAGACCTCTGGAGATCACCAAGTCCTACTCACAACACAGTCAACTAGAGCAGGACCATGCCTAGTTGGGCTCTGAGTATCTCCACAGATGGAGACTCCACAACTTCTCTGAGTAAGCTGTCCCAGCATTTCACCACCATCCCAGGAAAAAGTTTGTTCTCATGTTTAAACAGAATTTCATCCATATCAATTGCTTGTTGCCTCTTGCCCTTTCACTGGACACGACTAAGAGTCTAGTTCTGCATTATTTACTCTATCAGGTATTTGTACACACCCATAAGATCCCCCTGAGCTTTCTCTTCTCCAGATTGAACCATCCCAGCTCTCCTATCTTTTCTTTGTATGTCAGATACTCCAAATCCTTAATTGTCTTTAACCCTTCACTGCTCTCACTCCAGTATGTTTGTATCTTGTAGAGTGGAGACCAAAACTGGACTCATTACTCCAGAAATAGCTTCACCGCTGCTGAGTGCAGCAGAATAATCCCTTCCCTTGACCTGCGGGTGCATTTCTGGCTCATGTTCAACTTGTTGTCCACCAGTGCTCCCAGGACTCCATTTGCAGTTCAATTTGTCATAATCACATCAACACAATCACTGCAGTTAATTTAGTACAATGGGTGTTGTAATCCTGAGGAGCGTTTGGTGCTGGAACTGTTGATATTTTCAGGCTCTCTCTTCTCATATCAGTTCTCTCCCTTCTCTCATACTAGGCGTGTGGGAAAAGTTGACAGATAAGTATCAAGCACCCAATTACCACACGATTATTGCTTCAATACATACAAAACACGCTGTTGCTTGTGGTCTAACCACTTGCTTTTCTTTTTTTCAACAGCTTCTTTCCAATACGATGGCCATAAGCGGGATAAATACATCCAACTGGACCCGATCATCTTGTCCAGCAGCATGCTTTGGACAACCACAAGTAGCGAACAGCAGGAAGTTCAAGAAAATGGACAACTGTGGAAAAGTTTTTCAATTGACACATTCCCATTCATGACCCGCTTATTACCGAAAACTTTGTTTTCAACAGAAGCAACTGGTCTCGCCAGTTGCAAGGGGGATTCTGGTCTCCATGACTCACTGGTCTCATCTGCTGCAGAAGCACCAGGAAAGCCACAGCCCTGCCAGCCAGCTGGTGAGAGGCTGGAGCCCTCCAGCTCCCCAGGTGAGCAGGTCTCCTCCTGGTTGAGAAGTGTGTCAGAGGAGCCCACCACCGCCGAGTTCACCCACTGCCCCCCAAATTTTTCAGCTCACTTTCATTCACATAGATTTAATTTTGCTGCTCTATCATGCTGTAATGCCTGCAGGTTTAGACTAGCATTCCATGCTTATGCGGCCTACCTACAAAGTTTGACCAGTTGCCACATCAAGGCTGATTCCTGTACTTCTTAAGGAACTTATCTTGTTCGGACTGTTCCCTTCACAACAGCACACCAGGCTGTTTCTCTCCAGCTATGTGGACCACTGCATTTCTCTCAGCAACAGATATTATCACACAGTCACAACACACAAGCAAAAGCAAGCACAAGGGATATTACATGGGATATTACAATGTGACACACTGATCTTTTCACATTACTCACTTTAGTGATCAGCGACTGCTTTTGGGTAACCAAAGTCTCTTTACTTTGCACCGTACAGTACACTTGGTTCCAGATAAGCAATTCCTGCCGTGGCACAAAGGCGTCTCTCACTGGCCTGGGCAGTTACACTCATTTGTACCATTTGCCCAGATAGGCAGTATTGGTGCAAAAGCAGCAGTGACTACAGGATGCGAAACATCGTAGCAAAGTAGAGACAAAGCAGAATGGCCTCTGCTTCCACCCTCTGCCAGTGAGGATGGGAGCCCAGGGACACAGTAAACAACAGTCCCAGTGAAAAGTTCAGGTATCTCTATACAGTGTGGTATAGAACTGAATGCAGCCAGCAACCGAAGCAAAATAGGAGTGAAGAGATCCCAATTCCAAAGGGAGGATTTCAGCATCATTTTTGTCAAGCCTTTTTCTCCTTCTGCTTGTGGAACTAGAAAACAAAGTTTATCTCAGAGGATGGCAAAGGGGCAATACATAGAAGTGATGACACCACGTGTGAAAAACAGAAGAGCCACTTTTTCCTCTGGGTCATCCCATTACTGTCAAAAGTAGAGCAACTAGCTTGTTCCAAAGGATAGACAAATAACTACTGCATGCATAAATACTCAAGAAGCCTCAGGAATCTAAGATTTTATGACAATGAACACCCTCTGGGGTCTAACCTGTTTTTTGCACCAATGTAACTATGGCAGCTAGATTTATTATTTTTATATATAGTACTATAGGCTATCCCCCCCCACCTCCAACCCTATAGGGGAAACCAAGACAAGGAAGCTTTTACTGCACTCACACTGAGAAAACTTGCAAGTGATTTAGATATATTGCTTTAACCATCCTAGTGTGACCTATGGGTGCAAAGAAGGCTTTTCATCACTTCAGACCAGACTTTAAAATGCATCATTCATAATATTAAAATTGAGGCTTAGGTTAGTGAACCTGAAAGCTACTTCATTAATACAAGGTAGTCTGGAGAAACTTAGCATTCCATTCTTCCCTGTACAAAAGGTCATTTGGATTAATAACCAAAATATAAATATATATGTATGTTACAGATTATAAAATACACAACACAGCTAACTGGATGTTATGCTTCTTTACGGCTGTTAGACATTCTTAATAATTGTACAGACAATTACCTTGAGAGCTTAAATTTGATTATGCTGCCTCACTCAGTAACAGTTACGTGAGGCTTCACAATTGGTCAAGAGTATGAAAGCTTACCAATGAAAAGCATCTCTAAGATTATAACTAGCTATGCTAAATACTCCAGCTCTCCTGCTGCCGCTGCCTCAATTTGACTATTTTGGAATAACCAGAAAGGTATAATCCTTATGGGAATCAGCACCCACTGATGGATGCCAGATGGTGTAATTAGTCTTCTGTAAGGACCATGTGCTAAAATGACCACCCTACAGAGGACAGAAGACCTCAGCCCATCTGATTGTCAGAAACTTTGCTCACGTTAAAGCAAGACATTAGCAATTCCTCCTCTTTCAAGTGATCAGAGACCCACACGTTTCCCTCCCTCTCCCTTAACCTGGATGCCCAGCCCTGCTGCATCCCCAGGATCTATAAGTGCCCAATGAGGTAAGGGAGTCACTGGTGTAGAAAACCACAGAGGAATCAAGGTGTTAGATGAACACTTCCAAGGAATTGCTGATACACATCATATGCATCCAACTGTCCGCAAGAAGCCAACTACAGTCTTAAGCACACTACTGAGTATCATATAAGATTACGTAATTTATGAAAGCTACATACTTTCATGCTGTAATTTTAACTTTCTTGTCAAAACTCCAAGACCACCTTGAGACGGGCACAGAAATCCCAAAAGTTAATTAACTGTCAAACTACTGTAGACATGGGATATTTAACAACTATTGGAGAAAAAAAAAAAAGCAAGCAAATATGGCCAAATAAGCACTGTCCAGCTCAGATATCCCTTTCCTCTCTACCCTGTTAACAGATAACAGAGTCAAGAGAACAGATTTCCCCAAATGTTAATTTATGAAATGCTTTGTATGGACAAATAAGACACAGGTCTGCAGATGTGTAGAAAGAAGCAGCATACCAGAAGCTCTTCTTTTTCCGAGAACAAATTCTTAGCAAATGTCTGTTAATCAGCGACAGGGGCAGAAGCAGGAGGAACCGAAAGAGCCACAGGCAATTTGGATCCAACTGCGCAGTTACAGGAATCCAGGCAGGAACTGAATGGGAGTTTCTAACAGTAACTGGAACTGTACTCAGACAAAACCCCAGGAACAGCAGCTCTGCCCCAGTAATAGCCTCCCAGCACCCAGCAATGACCGGTCACCGAAACACTTCCCTCAGCCAAGCTGTGGTTTGGCTGTCGTACTTCTGCCACCTGGCTATTTTAGAAATCAGTTTTAATGGAGCTCAACACATATTTCCCACTGAATTCTCAATTTTGAGATTGGCACTAATGTGGTCCTTTACAAGGACATTTAACTAGCATGCATTTTATCCACTCCACCTTATCTTAAAGGAACTTTCTCACCTTATATCCGAACATACAACTACCTTACACAACAGAGATGTGTACCAGCCAACTCAAGACACAATCAAGATAGCTGAACAGACACCACACTCGTCAGAGCTGGTAGGACAGAGCTACACCCATGCCAAGAAGACAACAGCTCTCCAGGTAAAAACAATCATTTCGTTGTGAGGTATCTGCTGGTGTTAGCAGCTGAAGCTCAAACACTGCAACACTAGGAAACAAAAACTGGTTACATAAAGAAAAAATAAATGACGGAAAATAACTAATGAAAAGAAACACAGAAAGGGATGGTACAATCAGCAAAATATAAATTTATTTTAAAGCTATTTATTGGTAACACTCTATTGTTACTATTTTTAAAAATGGTTTGAAGTTTAAACAAAATAGCTTTTTCAGTTATTTTCTTTACCTTGCTCATGTCTTTTCATAGGAAGTTTTTTATTTCAATGTCCTATTCCATTTCAACTGAATTAAGTATCTATTAAGCAGCAATCAAACACAAAAAGACCTTACACATCATCTTATGAAAAAAATATTTTAAAAATAGAGAAAAAAGAAAACTGAGAAAGATATTGTCAGTGAACACATGCATCCACTCACACAGAAGTGAGTTATAGCTGAATGATCAGATTTTGCCTCACACACAGGGAACTAAGCAAGAAATCTACAGGTATCACAGCCTACAAACAGGCTTTGATAGAACTAACCATCATTGCCCCACCCGGACTCCCCAGATGACGTTATGGGCTGCTGGAAATGCAGCAAGGTTGTACACTCCCTTCCAAATTCTGTCTCTTGTCTAGCCTCCTTGTTGTTGTAAGAAAGGACTGATACGAGATGTCTTAGGGATTACAGAAATTAAATTTGTATGTATACACCACACACCAGAAACACTTGCAAGGCACTAATGTATTGTTACCTGAATACATTTTTACAGCTAGCCAAATACATATATACTCATTAAATTTCTGTATCTCTCTCTATACACACACACCCCCCTCGCAGTCATTGCATTATGTCACCCTGATCCACTAGGAATTCTACTGTGTCATACTACAATGACAATCAGCTGAGGTTACCTTTGAGGCTGAATTATCATCATAAAAGCAAAATGTCACACAAAAGCCGTTAATTTCCATACGCTCAATATCTAACAGTGTCTTGATCTGAGTGATAGTAAATGATAAGGCTGGCTCAGTTTAAATCAGCACTGCTGAAGGGCTGTTCCTATATATAATCAAGCTATCCCTGACAATATGAGCCATTCCATCACCTGATGAATAGCAGATTCACCTTAGAGAACTGCCCCCACATCAAGGCCAGAGGACAACAAAAGCATTATAAGCCTCACTTTCTCATTTATGGAGCTATTTCAAATCTAAGCCCAAACTGCTGCTTAGAAGGTGAGCAAAATAAAGCACACTGCAACTACAATGGGATGGGATATTATAAACTTGAATAGATGAGCCAAGTGTAAAGAAAGCAGTAATATCATACAACTTGACTCAAGAGATTGCTGGACCACATCAGAAATCTGTCTACTTTGCCCTTCTTTTGGAGGACTCAGCAAATTTCTCCGTTGGAAGAAGTCTCTAAAGCAGAGGTGTGTTACCGTCTTGTTTTGTGTCCAACAAGCAGACTGATTGGTGAGCAAACATTACTTTCATATAACCACACAAGCCTCACAGAGGACACGCTTGGGAGGATAGGAATGGATGCTGCTGCTGAGCAGTGAGGTCTAGCACAGAGGGAGAGGAGCCATGTGATCCCATAAAAGAAAGAAGAAAAATTGTATTTGCCCAGAATGACAGATGTCGCTTTATCTTTTTAGGCAAGTCAAAACTACAACACTCTGCTATTAGCAAGGCCAGTTTCAATTCAGCTTTGCCTGCACTAGAACTGGAAAGAATCTAGTGAAACAGAGACTGGTATTATTGAGCACTTACGTTATCTTCTTATAGCTGAAGGCATTGTATGGTACAGGAGGGGAACCTTAATCACATACATGCCTTTTAAAAATTGTAAGACACACAAAATGGACAGATACTATGAAGAAATATGTCCCCACATTACCACTGCATTGCTCAACTCCTGCCATCTTCCAAATTACTTGGTAGCACTATCTTTGCACTTAGTTATTATAGTTTTCTAAAAATGTACTTTGTGTTTAAAGAAAGAGATGAATGAGAAGGAAAGGAAAAGACAAAAGGCTGTTAAGGTATTTTAGCACCTCATCCATAACTATGATGGCCTCAGCAGATAGATCCACTAAATCTCATGCTTATGAGATTATACCTCAGAGCAAAGCTTATTTCAAGAGCACTCATCATCATCAGATCCAATTGCTGAAGCAATTCAGCATACCCTTAATGTTCTAATCTACTTTTTCCTTTCATTCAAGAGTGCTGGCCAGGGAAATCAACAAAATGTAGTTTATTTGAAAGAAAAAAAAAAAAAAAAAACAAAACAACATTTCAGAAGTGTCTGGATTCTCTTCTTGACTTGGTTAGTTGACTCACCAAAAGTAACCAAAAGAAAAAAAAAAATCCCAGTAGGATTCACTCTGTTAATAATAGGTGAACATGTATGGAAAAAAATTTCCAGGTTCTGTCATTTCAGTTGCACCCACAAATACCTATGTATATAGAATATAAATATATATGTATTAATGAAGTCAATTTTTAACCCTTAGCACGACAAGTTTCATTGCCCAGACATATCAAGAACTTTGTAAGCAAAGAAACACGAAGTCCAAATCACAGCTCCCCCTGAACCACATTTCTTACTACTGTGAAGATCCATGAAGTTAGTCACCCCTCGTAGCAAGGGAAATAAAACCATACTGCTCCAGCAGCCTAGCAGTTAGCTGCTGTGAGGGAGTCTGAAAATAATGGATATAAAATACATAATCAGATTCTTAACACCCTGTGGCTGCTTACCTACCCATACAAAGAATTGCAAGAGCACCTGTATTAGGTATCTTATTATACAAAACAAAACGGAGATTACACTGATGTTACAAATATTTCAGTAAAACTGTGGATTTACAGTACCCCTGGAGGTTTTTTTAAATGTAGTACAGCATCTATTTTTCTTTAGTTGCTACCATTACAAAACCGGGGAACTACTACACATCTGCAACAGCTTTTTCTGGGATGTAGCATGTACAACAGTCATCCACAGCTTGAGTTTTGAAAGGAAAAATCGTAGCTGTTTAAATACACAGAAGAATGAAAAACGATCACTTTAACAGATATGCTTGCTTCTCTTTTCTTCTAGATCTTGTATAGCTTTATCAATTGAAATAATTGCAAGCCTTGAATTAATGATGTGCATGAGGCATTTCTGTGGCTCCCAAAAGCAAAGCACAGAGGTCTGACAAAATAAATTACCAATGCACAATAATAAGGCTTGTTCTTCCCACCATTCAAATCAAAGACAATCCTCCTGCTTTGGTCAGTGGAAGCAGGTCCAGTCACTTTTGCTCAGTCTGCTTTAATAAAATGCCCTACATTAAAAACCACAATTGTATCATGCCACGCAGATTAATCCCACACAAAACAGCCTTATCCTACTCTCACAGTGGAGTTTTACAATTGATTTGAAATTAAAAAGGAAAAAAAGTAACTGTTAATAAAACCTCCTAGGAGGATTCTCACCTACTACCAGACTAGCAGAACTCATTTCCAGATCTAAATGTCAAAATTATCCTAATGAATATAAGGGAATTATGAAAACATACTGATTTTCTCATCTGTATAACTAACACTTAAAAATATAATTTACTGCAAAATTAAAAATTACTTTAAATTAATAAAAAAACCCCAAAAAACAGAGGGAGAGGCTACAGCCTACTAAATAATCAGAGCAGCTTCCATAATGCTAACAACAGTCCCATCAGAACTAGCAGAAACAACATGATTCTAAGTTTAGGCTGAAATTGTCTCCCTGACTAACTGTTCCTTCATCTAAACACAGCCCTGCTGTGATACATACTGCAGTTCAGATGGCAAGAGATGCAACATCACGCACCCACTTTCAGCGCTCAAAAGCACACATTGTACAAGTTGTAAAGCAAAAAAACCTACACACTAATGATTTGACATTATCTAAATACTTGACACTCAAACTGTAACTATATTGCAGTATTTAACTCAGGATTAGTGTTTAAATCAACTTTTGATAACCTTGGATTTTCATGTAGACCACAAGTTTCGACATCTTTTTCAATGAATCTGTAAAGCAAAACAGAAGTTAGCAACAGCCCACGACAGCTTATTTTTCAAAACAAATATGGTCCTCTCAACTTAAGTCATGAAAGCAGCCAAGTTTTTCACAAACCAACATTCCAGGTACCACAGTCCAGCCAGGGTGAGGAAATGCCTAGGAGATGCGGAGTGCTACCTGGTAGATGAGGAGACGAGCATTTTTAAAGTAGCTTTATAGCATTTCTCTGGCATGTGGTAACTACTGGTCTTCCTTTATCTTGTTTGACTACCCTAACAGCATTGCCTAGGAAGACAGCACTGAAAACACGTAGGAGTTGACACAGGCAATCGTTCTTTTGTTCTCTGCAGATGGAGGGAACACCACCTTTGTCAGGCAGCACAGAAGTGTGTGCCAGTGAGCAGCCCCCTTCGCTTCAGCTGCCCCAGCGACAGGCAGCCTCTGCTAAATACCCCTAAGGAAACACTCATACAAGAGTAGTCATTGCTGACCAATCACTAGCTTGACGTCCTGTGTTTAAATATACATATTTATATGTTTGTGAAATGTGTATTTTGAATTCAGCAATCTCAGAGAACGGCGAGTTTAGTTCAGTGATGAACAACGTCTGGAGCGGCTCTTCACTGGGATCATTCCCGATCTGTGGCACGGAGCGTTCACACCGCTACCACACGATCTGCCCGAGCAAACCTCTGCTCAGCAGCACAGCCTGACCCTGGGGCCGGTGCTCACCTCCAAACCCCCCATTCCGACCGCAGCCGCCGCCGCCCGCCCTCAGCCTCGCCCCTCCGGCGGAGTCAGGCCGAGTCCTGCCCCACGGCGCCGCTCGCCCCGCGGCCGCGCAGGGGGAAGGCAGCGCCGGCTTCGCCTCAGCTTACTCTCTACAGAGCGAGCCTGCGGCGGGGGCACGGGCAGACTCTCCTGCCGGGGCAGTTTCCCGCCCCGTCTCCACGGGCGGGAGCCGCCCTCCTCGCGGGGCTGCCCTGAGGGGGGCGGCCAGCACTCCGCCGCAGCCCGTGGGTAGCGGCCCGCGGGCGGGCAGGCCCCGGGTCGCACAGGTGCCGAAGGGCGCTGTTCTACCCGCCCCGAGTGCCGGGCCAGGGCGCCGCGGCCGCCGCAGGTGGAGGCTGCGCCCATTCCCGGGGAGACCTCGCCTCCTACCGCCCGCGCCGGGCCGCGCTGCGGGCAGCAGGAGAAGAGCGCCGGCTGCCTCCAGACCCCCTCCACCTTCCTGCAGCGGGCCCGCTACGTGACCGACCGACAGGGGAGGGAAAACGTAAAAGCCTGGCAAGGCCGGGAGAGAAGCGGCGGCGGGAGGGAGACGCCGGGCAGCCAAGGTTCCCTGGCCGCCCCTCAGCGAGCAGCGGCGCAGCCCGCCCAGTCCCGCCGAGCCAGCGGCGGCGCGGGCGGCTCGGCATTACCTTTCGAAGAGCAGCCGGATCATGAAGATGCAGAAGGCCAGGGGGAAGGCGAGGTAGAGGTCCTCCGCCTGCGGGAAGGCGGCTTCCTCCGTGCTCTGCAGGTCCGCCCAGGTGACGTTGTGCGGCAGCCAGAACCGCTCGTTCCAGAACCAGGCGAGGATCCCTGCCATCTTTGCTTTGTCTGCCGCGGCGCCCCGCGCTCCCCTCCGCCCGCCGGCCGGCCTCCCTCACCGCGGCGAGGCGTGTGCGAGCGGCTGCCGGGGCAGAGCAGGATGAGGCGCCTCTCAGCCCCGCCGCCGCGGATGATGCTGCCGAGCGGTGCCGGCTCCCCGCCCCGGNGCTCCCGCGGACCCGCCGCGCGCCTGAGGCGGCTCCGGGCTGGCCCTGCCGGGGGTGGGGGCGGCGTCCCCCCGGGCCTCTTCCGCTCCCCAGAACCCCCACCGAACCCTGAGCCAGGAACTGCGCGGCCCGAGCGAGCAGGGACGCCGTCCTGGGGACATTCGCCGCGGCTGAGGCTGCCGGTAGCACCGCGCTGCACCCGCTGGGACGCAGCCTCCGCCTCAGCGCCGGCTCGGCGTCCGACCGGCCTGGCAGTGCCGCGGATCTGCGCCTTGTCACCGCGCCTTGTCACCCCACCTTGTCACCCCGCCGGGCCGCCGCGGCCCTCCCGCCTTCCTGCCCTCCCGCCGCTCCGCCGGGCGGACCCTAAGCTCCTTTAATGAGCTCGGCACGGCCACACGGGCCGGTACCGGCTGCCGCAGCCTGAGTAACCCCCGCCAGGAGCAGCGCTCTCCGCCCGCCCCTGCTGAGGCCGTTAAATGGGAGCGAGGCTGTCCTGGGTGAAAGGACCCTGTGAAACGTTGAGTGACTCAACTCTGTGTGCACGTACAGCACACGAGGTGAAAGAGGCATGGAAAACTGTCTGAGAGCACACCACCCATCAGCAACAAAACGGAGGTTAGGACTGTGGCTTTGCACACCCAGGTAAAGAAAACCTTTTTGTTTTTATGCACGTTTTTACTTTCGGCTCCTTATCTCACTGTCCAGGCCCGCTAGGGACAAGCTGCAAGAGGAAAACTGTAGTTGTCTCCACCAGACGTTACGGCAAAGGTGACAGGTAGGCTTTAGTGTAGATGTAGCCACTAGACTGCATAGTGGTCTAGGCTCACACAAAACTACTTCAAGTAGTAGTTATGCGTAGCTGTGCTGTTCCTGTCACATCGCTGTTTTGTCTGCCCTGCCTCACTTTGTTTTAGATGGCTTCAGTTTTCTCCCCTGTATCATCACATTCTCCAGACTACTGAATAGTAAGATACACTGACTTCTGCGCATGGCAATACTCCAGAGTTTTATCATCCTGCCTTTGGGTTTTCTGCTAGCTTGCTCTTTTTTCCCCTACTGACTCTACTTGCCCTTCCTGAAAAATTAATTGCACAGCTCTTCATGTCTGTGCTGAAGAAAATTCTAAGTTAAACACACGGCTCTAGTGCTGTGAAAAATGCTATAACAATTTAAACAAAACAAACCATTTCTGTATATGGAAATAATTTCCATCTAGGACATTTCAGGGAAGTTTCAGGAAATGCTTTGACAGGATCACTGAGGAGCCATGAGGGTGAACCTGCCACTAGATGTTTCTGTTTTATTGCTTAGCCAACATCCTAAGTGTCCATAATTATTGTGATTCAGTTCTTGTGGTTGCTTATAGGGGAGAGAGAAAAGAGCTGGTAGTTGAAGGCTGCTTCATGGACACCTGGTCCTTCAAATAGTTTGAAACAAAGTGTGGGCTCTAGCACCCATGTCAGATTTGCCTGCCCCCATCTCTTCCTTCGCTGCAGTTAGAACAGTGCTCACTGCCCGTCTGAGCCCTCAGCTCCCCAGCAGTTCCAGCCCTATGCATAATCATCTCAGGATCCTATAATACTATGAGTGTCTGACTTGAGCTATCTGTCAAAACCCAGGACTTTGCTGTGATTTCACTTCAGAGGGCAGACTGACTACGGGAGCTGCATGCCTCTAATGCAGTCTTCTTCACTTACAAATAATGATTTTCTGAGCAGAAGGAAACATTTCTTTGCTGAAATCAGCAAGATCTTTTTTAGCTAGCGCCAAAAACGTAACTGTCTAATATCTCCCTTCCTCCTCCTAACCTCTCTGCCTTGTTCTCATGGCTGGATTTCACCCCACTTCCAGCACTGTCTCACAAACACCTGAGCTGGCTCCTGCACATATACATATACCTCTCTTCAGTTACAATACCCAAATCATCCCGATCACTCAGTTTTCTGAATGGATTGGCATAAAGCAGCCTTAAAGGGAGATATGAGTGTGTGTCCTCAGAATGACCTCAGAAGCATAAACTTTGAAATCTGTTGATGGAAAGCTTTTTATATTTCATTTTAATAGCTGACAATACACACATAACCATTTGCTCCATTAACGATAATTGTGTTTAAGGCAGAGTTAATTTTAATTAGAAAATTGGTATCATTATTCTGCACCTGAAGGTGCAGTATCTTTTTGCAGCATATTTCAATATTCCAGTCAGTTTAGAAGTATATTCAATATTTATGTCTGTTTCGAATACAATGAAATAGTTCTTTCCCAGCCAGTACTGAGGCTTGCAAGGGCTGGTGCTCAGCATTGCTCATGTACACATGCAGGAAAGGAACAGATCTTTGCAAAGTGAACCTAACAACAGTAATAATCTGATGATGCATAAGAGCTTAATTTCTGCTGAACAATTAGTGTAATTGCTTTTTGTATCAGACTAAAATTATGGCAGGACAACAGATCTCTAAGCATATCTGAAAATGAATGACATTTCTGAAGCATTTGGGAGGACGACCAATTAAAAGCTTTTAATTTAATTTCAATTGTAGCAGCAATTATGTAGACATAGCCAAGACAGGATTATGGAATGAGGATGCCTGAATCTTGTGCTTTGGAGGGAGATATTACCAGGTTTTGTTCTTCTGCCCCCTAAAACTGTTATGTCACAAATGCGAGCCTGAAAGAACTATAGAAACTGTGGTTTCTTATGCGGTCTTATATCCTGAAGCAACTTATTCCAATATAATGCTAGATCTTGGCCCCCCAAAAAATGTAAAGGGCTGTTTTCTCAAAAGCCCAGCCTGGGCACTCTTTGCAATATACAAGAGTTAGTAAGAACTAAACAAAAATGTATACACAATTTCCCCAAAAGTTACTGAACTTCTATTTCTACTCCAAAAAGAGAAAACTGACAGATGCACATCACTAGATCAAGACCTTTAGCAACCAGTAGAGTGGCCAGTCTAAAGTGAAGGACTTCATTGTTTATGTCTTGTTTGTTTAGCATCAAGAAGCTAGGATAGATCTCAGGTGCAAAAGCAAAGGTTCCTTAGCTTCAGGAATAAATTATTGTTCTTAATCTAATGAAGTTCCTCCTTCAGGCTTAGAACAAGTGTATTAAGTGCCTTTTCACACAGCAGAAGACTGGCTTCCTTTGCCCACCAGCCTCACTTCTCTCCCTGGCCATGAAGTTCTAGTAGCCTCTTCATATCAGATTAGGAGACTGCTTGTACTTGATTCTTCATAGGTCAGAATAAACCATGTGTCATTTTCCAATGTAGATGTGTTTTAATACATGGAAATTCAGAGAGTTTTCTGGAAGATGTAAATTTGTTTTCTGTCAATACTGAACTGCTTAAAATAGGCGGTAGTTTATGCTGTCTTAGGCTTCTGCACAGATATAAACACACACACAAAGCAGATATTTTTTAAAATGTGTAGTATTTAGACATTACTAAGATAAGAGAGTTGCTTTAAGTATTGGACACATATCAGTTGATCAGGACAGTGTTCCAAAAGGTACTGCAAAAATTGCACAGAAAAGCAACATGCTGTTTAAACTCAGCTGTTTAGCACAGAAAGGTAATTTAAAGTTTTCAAGCACTGCATTTATGCTGCAAATATGGCTTGAACTACAAGCTTGTAACAAAACCTTGGGGGTTTCCTTAGAGGATATTGACACTGATCTTTCCTACCTGGGGAGATGTTTGAAAAGCAGCTTTACTAGTTTACAGTAGGTAATAGCCCACTGTTTTTATTGTTATGGCTTATTTATCTATCTGCAGTCAACAAGAGTGTGTATCACATCACTAAACCACTTTGAGTGAGTTTGGTGGTGTGTATTTGTTAGCACTCATGTGTCCGTGCCATACTGCTGGCCACCTGGAAGAGCTCCTCCGCCAAAACAGGAAAAGCTGCAGCAAAACCTTGTGATTTTAAAGGACTGCTAAAGAATTGAAAGCAACCAGCCAAAAGTGTTATCTCATTTAGCCTGCTGTAACTCTGGAGTAGCGCCAGGCTTACACACAGGGAACTATGATCAGACTCTGGGCCAGTCCACTTAATAGACCGGATAGTACAGGTGCCAGCAATGCCATCCACTGAGACTGGCTTTTTGTCACCCAAATCTGAACCAGGTTCTTCCTGAGCAGAAGAGATGGCCATGGCTGACTTGTGTAAAAGCAGCAGTGGCAGTCCTGTTTCCCTAGATCTGTATCATTAGGCCACTACTGCTGCATTTAACAGAAGAGCCGAGAACTGCCTGGCTGTTGGGCGATTGCTGTGTGCCCTCCTGGGAAGGGTAGAGGACCATGGGCATGGCCCTGAGCTGTCATTCTTCTAACATGTCTCCTACCTGCTGGTCACAGCAGCTGTGGGGACTTCCAAGTTCTTGTGCAGCTAGTTTTGCCAGCTTCTCTAATAATTTTACCTAAGAAGTAAAATCAAACTAACAGAGCAGCAGTCTTCCTTACAAAAGCTACTCTGGGCCAGTCAAATCAGTCCTGATTCCTGCATGGGATTGCATTATTCTGAAGAGACCAGTCTGACTTCACCCAGTTACAAAATGATATACCTCAAATTCAAATCACTAGCAGAGCTCTGTGCAATAGTGCTTAAAATACATCAATACCATAGGTGTCCCCAGGTTATATCACTTCACAGCCTTCAAATTTGTTTATCTTGGCAGAAAAGCAAGTTTTGTCCCTTGGGAAGACAAGCAATGGTAATTAGTTTGGCTGTTGTGAAAATATGTGGGCAAGTAGCTCTAGCTGAAAGAGAGGTGTACCAGGCTCGGGAAGGCTTGTGCTTGGCTCCAACTAAAGTCAAGACCTGAAGCAGAACTGCTTTGTGGGGACTGGTCAGAAGAGGAGGAAGCAGGGATCACCTGAGTCACTGTATTTCTGCATGCGTCATTTGTTTCCATTGTTCACTTTGGTTTGGCTTCTTGCTCTAGTTTTAAAGAAAGCGTGCCAAAGTGTACATCCTAATTATGATACAGTCATAGTTCACTTGATTTCAGTGTTGCTTAACTATGAGAGCTTATGCTAAACTGCACTAGACCTTATTCAAGCTACAGTAAGAGCAGTCAAAATCTTCTGCAACAATTTTAACTAAATTATTCTGAAAAAAAACTTCAAATGAGGTTTGCACAACTCTTAGCATAGACAGGCGGCTGCAAAAAGCACTGCTTTTGTTATATCTCAAACTAGATACACTGCATTACACTTCAATTGGCATTTCAGGAACATCTACTTCACGCCTATTCATGTGGCCAGGTTTGGGCTATAGAGTCACTATAATTTACTTAGCAAAGGGACTTTTCAAACCTTCAAGCGGTCAAAATTTACTGTTCAGGGTACTGGCCAGTGTGGAGCTATAAAGATCTTGTCTCCCCAGCACATAGAGATGCTCTGGGGGACTGCAGACTTTCAGCAGCCAGGCCTCATTTCCACGCTCAGTAAAATCTGTGCACTGATCAACCACATTGTTGTGCCTGACTCAGCAACGAATACACAATCTGGAGCCTGTGCCAGCTTTGTCAGCCGTGAGGGACAGACAATACCTGACCCTTCACGCAATGAGAGAGCTAATCTGGCAGAGAAGGTCAGCCGCTACAATGCTAACCCATCACACTGTTCACAGGGAATTTGAGTTGCCAGTGGGAGCTTCTGCACGATCAGTACCTCCTATCTTGCGGCTGCAAGCTGTGCTCCAGTCCTGGCAGCCCACTAGTCAGAACTAAACTCATTTATTTACTGATCGTCTTCAGCCAGCTTCCAAGGTAATTAGATTGTGTCCAGAAGAACATTCACTTGGACATCTCAGCTTTTTCTTCAAAGCTCTTAACATCACTGTCACAATGTCATCTGATAACACTTTATGTTCAGACATTAATGAAGTCAATGCTATTTAGTATTTAGTTTCAAGACCTCACATGGATGTAAATTATTATTTGCCTAGGAGCTAGATGACAGGTAGCTTGCTGGCAGTGGATTTTTATTTTCTTATTACATAGTTTTAAACATCCTCTTTATAAATTTTGCCGTACTTATTTCACAGCTGTGCAGAATTTTTTTTTTTCCCACCAAAAATGTAGGTTTGGATCGGCTGCGACTATTGCAGAATTCATGCTGAATTTATCAATTTAGCGTTTTCATTTCCCTAAATCATCAAGTATATTATTCTGACATTTTCAAACCAAAGCATCTGTTTTTTATTTTGTAATGACATCGCAAGAGTAAAGTTATTTCACTTTTTAAGTGAATTGGAAGTAAAATATAAATCAAAGGATTGGGTAAAATCAGACACATCGTAATTGTATGATAGCAGTACATATTTAGAGCTCTAGATAGTCATTAAAGATTGCCTTAGCTATGTTGACGGTGTCAAAGCTCTCAAGATTACAGGTCATGTATTATTGCAATTATATCGCTTAAGTGGAAAAGGTACCCAAAAACTGAACTGATAACTCGATGGGCCACACTCCCTCCTGGGGTAACTCTAGATCTGCTTATGCTCTACAGTGGACACAACTTACTACTGTGTTCTGGAAATAGAGTCATAACGCTGCAAAAGGAAGCTGACACACCATCTTGTCTCCTTTCTCTGTCACAGAGCATAGCTATTACAGGCACTGACATGGTAAATTAGTTAGGTATGGCTTTAAGCATTTTCTGAATTGGAAATATAATACTCTATTTCTGTTTTCTCTGGAGTTGTGGAGAGGAAATATGGAAAAACAAAACACACAAACACCACCTTGCTACCNCACTTCAGGCTTCCCAAGCTTTGTTTCTGCCCCAGCATGCATCTCTTTCACAAGTTCATTCTGGATAACTAATCAGCAGAAAAATAAGAGGATTTTCTTCACCCCAATTATGAAAGAGGGATTGCTTTTATTCTTCCCTTGAAAACAAAAAGCACCCATGTATTTCACCTGCCATATCGTGTATGTATGTGTCATCGTTTTCCTAGTGGGCTACACTCTTACACAATTCAGTGGCTGCAGCCCATTTGTATTCTCCAAGGCTTTTGTCTCCCTCTTGACGCCCAAAGCAGTGTCCAACCCAGTTGAGTCGGCTGCTCAGCCCAAGCCAATTGCTGCTTTTGTCCTGGCACAGTTACATGGACGCAGCAGCAAAATCTGCCCAGGGATTTATCATTCCTTTGAATTATTCTCAACTACAGTACTTTTGGGATCAGCAGTGGCTTATTTAGCAACTGTCTTTTTGATAAAAAAGTGTAAAGATTTATATATGTCAGTCCAAGCATCCGGAAGAGGAGACAAGGGGGTTTGTTCAGAGATACATCATCTTGCCTTATACAGAAATAGGAAGGCTGCATAAATAATGTAATATAAATACAGAGTAAGAATGAGTTATGTTGCTTTGTGCAGTAGACCAGTAAACCTCCTCATCCAGAAGTAGACACGTAAAGGAATCTGAGTGATTTTGTCCCAAGCTGTGCTAGTAAAAGAAGGAATAACCTCAGCCATCCCTCCTGTACCCACCAAACATGACAGGTGTAATTTGCAGAGCGTCAGAGCTGACCTCACTGTACTTTTATTTGCAGTAAGGGAGAAAATTTGCATGGGATTTAGTGTGATCAGTATAATTAATGTGGGACACACCTGAAAAGTGCATGGAGTAGCTACTACCTCACTGTTTCATGTATTAACTGGATCCTGAGGAACCAAATGAGTACAGAAGGTCCCCAGCTGGAAAAGCTGGATTGCCAGTTTGTTACTAGACTATAAAAATTCACAGCAAATAATCTGGTATCCTCATACTGATGCTGCACAACATCTCAACACTAGTCATATATCTCCAAAGGCTGAAAGAAAAATACAATAATGCTGTTTGAGGAATATTTACCAGAAGGACAAGGCAAACTTAGAGAATTTTTTCAAGGATTTTACATTTCACAGGGCTTCAGACAAACCACTAAATTTGTTTTACAGCAACTTCACCAAGAATTAATTTATCAAAAAATTATTTGCAATGCTAGCTTTTTATATGCTTGAAACACCAATTTCTAAAAAATATCCAGAGAACATCAACCAGCAGGAATGACTTTTCCTGGACCTTTGTTACTAAAAGTTGTATTATTTGTAAGAAAGACTATATTTTTCTGAAGCAATACTTAGTCTTGAAAAGGTTGAATTGTCTCCATTGCTTGGTGATTATTTTGTGGGTTTTTTTCCCACTGAATTTAACACCAAGAGGGGGGGGGGGGGAAAGAAGGGGTGCTGGCAATTTTGCCCTAAGTGCTTACTTCTGTCTTGTGTAGGGGAGAACCCTGGTGTGATCAATGCTCTTCCTGCTGTGTAAAGCGAGGCCATTTGTAAAGCGGGTGTATCGCAGACAGATGGACAGACAGACATCCTCATGGAATGATGTGAAGACAGCAAAATTGGTAAGTCAGTTTAGTGAACCCCACAAGAAGTACTTGCAAAGACATACAGCTCTAAGCTTATAACCTGCATACCATGATCTAACTATATAAGCATTCTACCAAACAGGATTAAAAATGGTTATTAGAAACATACTTTTCGCGTAACTAATTGTGTTTTGCATATCTATGTAGATATTTTTTAAAAAAAATTTTAAAGAAAATATTCCAAACCTGTAAGGCCTTTGCCTCTTTTGACCTGAAGTTCCTAAAAGCATATAATGTTAAGAAGAAAATAGTAGGCATTAGTGGTTTTGTGTCACACATGTACAATCCATCTCTGAAATCAGTGGCAGTTTTGTTTAACATTGCAATAAACTCCTCCCTTTGCCCCTGCTCTGGCTTGGACTTATCTACAGACTGTAGTCCCTTAGGGGCATACATGCTCTAAGCAGGGCCTTATCTGTGAGCCATGGTCTCTTCAGGTGTGTATCTGCTGTGGTATAGGCTTATCCCCAGCCACAGTCGCTTTGAGGTGCACCTGTTCCAGTGTGGGCTTCTCCATGGGCCACACAATGTCTTCAGAGATACACCTGTTCCAGCATGGTCTTACCTACAGCCACAGTCCCTTCAGAAGTAAACATGCTCGAACATGGCCTTACCGATGGCTGCAGTCCCTTCAGAGCTGTACATGCTCCATCATGGGCTTGTCTGCAGCCACACACTTTGAGGTGCTCTGGCATGACCTCGTGCACAGCCACAGATGCTTCAAGGTGTACCCGCTGCAGCACGGCCTTATCCACAGCTACAGATGCTGTGAGGTATACATTCTCCAGTGTGAACTTATCCTGGGGCCACAGTCCTTTCACAGGTGTACCTGCTGCAGCATGTCCTGCAGACACTTTAAGGTGTCCTACTCCCACATGGACTCATCCACAGGTGACAGTCCCTTCGATCCAAGTTCACATCGGAGCTCCAGCCTGTCCAGTACAGCAGCACAGAAACAGCAGTGATGCCCTGGCCATCTGGCACATCACCATTGCTATTATCAAAACATTCCCAGGCACAGCAGAATAAGATGATCAGCAGCACAACAAGCAGCAAAAGCAAAAAGCAGCCACTAACAAGCACTAGACTCTAATATACAGTAAGGCATATAAGCCCTGTGACAAGCACAGGAGCCTGCTGATTAATAGCTAAACAGCAATAACAGCTATAAATTAGATCTAGAACATTCCAATCAAATCTGTTGTTATCTTGAACCCTTTGAGCCCCACATTGGGCACCAAAAAGGACTGTCATGGTTTAACCCCAGCCAGCAACTAAGCACCATGCATCCGCTCACTCCTCCCCCTGCAGTGGGATGGGGAAGAGAATAAGAAAAGTGAGAAAACTCATGGGCCGTTGAGATGAAGGCAGTTTAATAGGTAAAGCAAAAGCTGCACATGCAAACAAAGCAAAACAAGGAATTCATTCACTGCTTCCCATGGGCAGGCAGGTGTTCAGCCATCTCCAGGAAAGCCGGGCTCCATCATGTGTAACGGTTACTTAGGAAGACAAACACCATCACTCCAAATGTCCCCCCGTCTTCTTCTTCCCCCACCTTTATACACTGAGCATGATGTGGAATGGTATGGGATATCCCTTTGGTCAGTTGGGGTCAGCTGTCCCGTCTGTGTCCCCTCCCAGCGCCCTGTGCACCTCCAGCCTTCTCGCTGGTGGATGGTGTGGAAGGCAGAAAAGGCCTTGACCCTGTATAAGCCCTGCTCAGCAGTAACAAAAACATATGTGTGTTATCAACACTGTTTCCAGCACAAATCCAAACCATAGCCCCATACTAGCTACTGGGAAGAACATTAACTGTCCCAGCCAAAATCAGCTCAGTGGTCTTCATCACTCCAGACTAACCAAATCCAGGTATCAAACTACAAGTTGATCAGCAGTGCTGCAAAACACTTTTTGTGCTGGTGCTCCCTTCTTACACTCTAGCTTTTGTCACAGTTCTGAGGAAACCTCTCCTGCACAATGAAGGGGACCAGGCTATAATTTGGGAACTTTACAAACATAAATTGTACGTTGGAAACCACTTTTTGTTAGCTAACCCACTTCATAAAAGATGAGAATAAATACAGGTGCAAAAATTCAGGAGCTTCCCTGGTAGGTGAGGTCTATATCAAGACAGCTAAATTAAATATTAAATAGGAGAACTGTGAACCAAGCAAATTAGGGTAGCTGAATAATATCAATTAACATTGGCAGGCTTAAAAAAAGACAAGTTTTTTTCCAAAGTTTCAGCCAAAACAATGGCTTTTTCTTGGAAAGGATACTCCATGTGGAAAATAAAAAATTGATATCACTTCATGTTAAATATGATCTTTTAACTAACATGCTTATCACTGTCATTATTTGCTATTGTCTATCAATAAAAGAGGTTTTCATTTACTAAAACCCCAAGTAATTAAACCTCAGGAAGAAAATGCTGCTTCTAGAAATAAGAACTCATCACAGAAACAAACAAATGAAATAATGCAAACCACAAAGCACTCATTTCTAGCTATGCATTTAGGATATCAACAGAGGATGAAGATCCAGCTGGCTGGGGCCCAGAGTGCTGGCGGGAGGAGTAGGAAAGGGAGTTAAAGGGACACAGCAAGGAAAATATTATCTTTCTTTATCCTGTTGCACCTTCCAGTGGATTTGATCACAAAGTACAACATATTTTTGTTCTGCCCTCAGGGGCAGATGGGGGAGGAAGACAAACACCCTGACATGATGCCAGCTGAACCCGAGTTGCTTGGATGAGGCCAGTGCTCTCTGGTCTTGCCACAAGTTCAGGTTCTTTATAGTCTTTTTCTTCGGAGCTCACTTTCTGCTGCTTGTGAAATCTCCCAGCTGTGGTTCAGAGCAGAAGAAAAGCTGCAGCCTTCACAAATGGGGAACAGAGCTGGCATGGCTTATACCCTGCTGTCTCAATTATGGAGCAAAATTTTCCTGTACCAAAGTGTCACCATAACAAGCTTTTCCAGGAAATGGTAGGAGAAGGCAGACAGTGTGCTGTAGCTGCAAAATTTAAAACATAACAAAAACTCTTCACATGAACTGTGGTTAAGCAGAGCCAGACACACACAGCTACATTGCATTCCAAAATATACAAGCACGCCCCCCCCCCCAATTTGCCTTTCTTGAAATAAATGACACTTCTTTAAAGCACATTAAGTTCCTTGTGTTATCTTTTTAAAGTCCTCTACAGCAAAGGTTTTTTTTGGCGGGGGATGAAGGAGGGGACAGGATGGGCCCAGTTCTACCATTTTCATGAAAGTGGCATGTAGTTTCTAGCTTGGATTTCCACTGTAAAGCAAAATAAACACTCCCTGGATTGTTATTTTGGGTCATATGTTGTGCCTTCTGCTATATGGGTGTTTAGATCCCATTTAAAGCCAGTCAGCAGGTAAAGTCACAATACAATGGCTATAATCCTCTGCTTGTTGCAATATATGATTTTCCTTGTACCAAAGTAGCATGTTTGATGTCTTTATTTCACTACAATAATATTTTATATCAGCTTGAAAGCAGAGGGTTCAAACAAAGTCATGGGATTAAATCTTCAACACACATCTTGTAAGGTTTTATACTCTACAGTATATTGACTCAGGCTTTGTAGTATTATAAAAAGAAAAAAAAAACCCACCACACACACAAAAAAAACCAATTTCATAAGCACCAACATTTCGTCAGCATTAGAAGTGGTCAGCATTTATACACTTAAGTTTTAATGAGTTTTAAAGTCAAAGTTAGGAAAATACTTTACTGCTTTCCCGTTGGTAAATTTAGATTCAGTAAAACACAGCACAGCACAATAGACTATTACACAATATATTATAGAACAAACCCACGGATTAAGAAGCGTAATACTGAGCACTAAACGAAGTACAAGAGTCTGCAGGGAGGGGCTGAGTTAATAACAGTGTGGATAGTCACCATGTGAGGGAGCTCTTAGTGGCAATTTGTCAACTTTTAACCGCAGTTGGCAGTAGCAATTTTCTCCCTTTTTTTAATTCCACCAATCAATAACCATAAAATGACCCAGCAGTCCATGCTTTGCAGGTGTTCTTTTGTAACAAGATAATATTAATTAGGTATTCAAATCCCTAATTGCTGTTTATTTCTTTGACTTTCTGCATCCATGATTTTTAATGCTTTCTTCTTGCAGACATTTTACTACATTCTAAGCCATTTTTCTTTCTCACTTGACTGCCTCTCTTCTGTCCTTTCCTGTATATGTGGTTATTTTTCCACTCTCTTATTATTCGAACTTAATGTTCACTAAATTCAAGCTGTAAAAAAAGTATGTTTTTACTGCACTATTATTTGAGATGGTTAATGGGTTTATTTATTAGTGCACTCACAGAATTATTATATTGTATTTGATTTCATGCTGATTTGATTACAAAAATCAGGCCAGGAACTGAGAGAAACCAGCAAAGAGTTTATAGGCAGAGGCTATTTGAAATAGGAATTAGGAGAGTACTAAAATAGTTTTAAAAAAATCACTCACCCACAAATACTGAAGATATTCGGCATGTTTACCCCAACATTCTCAGCATGTGTAGTCATCTAGTGAAATAGAGCATGGAGTGAGGAAAATATAAGCATGAGCAAGGATTTTGCCAATACCAATTGGATTTGGAACAACGCTTCAAGATTTTTACCTTTAAGGATGCCAAAGGTACCAGCCATAAGGAGTGCCTATTGCCCAGGAGATAAATGGATTTGTGGGTTTTTAAGAGGGGAGAAAAACAAAACGAAACAAAACCACTACCAACCAAGTACAAATATATACACAAAAACTTCCTTGTTTTTTTATTTTTCATCTGCCTCAGTGCTTCCTGTTTATTCTGCAAAAGGCTTGGATGTCAGAGAAAAAGAGAGACAGAAAGGACCATCAGAAAGGCTGTCAACAGCAGAACTTCGGGGGAGCAGGAGGGCAGCACTCGCAGAAGAAGCCTGAGGCCCAATGGCACCTCTGACTGAGTTGGGGATCAGAGGAAGCTGCTGCGAAGGGAACTGGACCTGGCACTGGCTGATTTGAGGAAGATTTGTGGTTTGCTTGACAGGAACAGAGATCAGTGTCTTCTCCACAGCACAACCACTCACCTTAAGGACCACTTCATACGCCATTTCCCACTCCAGAAGCTCAAAACAATAGAAAAATATCTTACCTAACCACCTCTCCTAAGTGAGATGTACTAGTAATTACCAGTCAGCCCTTCTTGGGCTGGCCATGCCATAACAGCTGGTTGGAGACACAACATCATGACAGAGGAACTCCTCTGTTAATAGAAACTGGGACCCAAAGGTGTTGGAACGGCCAAAAATAATCTGCTCCTACCTCCACGTCTCTATTTATACCACGGCTAGAAAGACCCAGCTGACAGTGTGTCTCTGCTCGCTGTGTGGAAGTACTGTAATCACAAACAACACCCACCATAGATAAGCAGTTAATTGTTGCCCTGTCACTGCATTAATGATGTTTCAGGTGAGTACCATCACATTCTCCCACAATCTTTTAATAGCAAATTCTGGTTTCTTCTCACCTTGTCTGTTTCTGATGACACATACCAGGATGGATGTTACATTACCAGGCTAGCTATTAAAGGCCTTTTAGTGGGGGGAAAAAAAAAAAGTATAATAGTATAATTTGAAGATACTTTAGCGATTTTACAAGTAGAACAAACACATTTCTCCATACATCATAGCTCAAACTACATACCTATGCTAACTGCACACCACTATTCTTTCTGTGCTCCAGTAACTAATTATGCGCCAAAGATTGTCTAGCAGCTTTGACTTCCGAGTTTGCCATTTTTCCAAGCTTACTATTCCTAATCCTTAAATCCTATGACCTTCTACTTTTAATATCATTCCATCTTAAAGAGATGACTCCAATCAACTGCTTCTCAGCACTATCTAATCCTATCAGTTTTGCCCATTAAATCACCAGATGTATTTCCTTCCATAGACCTGTCATCTGGCAACTCCTAGAGATCCTTTTGTTGCCGTGACTCATGGCCATATTTCCCAGTACACTGATTCTTGCCTTCTCCATCATTTCATTTTGCAGTAGCTTTTTCCTCTCCTTGATGTCAGGACTTGTTAAGGAAATGTTTTACCAATTTTAAAAGACCCCTTCTGCTTAACAGATGAGCTACATTCAAGGAGGTGCACAAAGGAGCATAATATTTTAAAAATCTCAGCTGGTGGGGCAAGATTTATAAGCCAAAAGACAGCTTAGTCTTCCTGCAACTCTGAGCAGCAGTATAAGCATCCTACTGATTTTGAAGTTTTCCTGTTGCCTCAGTGAAGCCCCACTGCCTCCCTTAACCTTAATTTTTACACTTAAAATACCAGAAACAGCACGCTGCAATTTTTAGTTTTTCTAGGACACACAAAGGTCTGCCATTCCTCCTTATTTTGAGACTAAACCTTAAGTAATTTCATAGAGAAAAAATAATTTTGTAATGAGCTGCTTTACCAACCTGAATCCTGCATTACTCACAGCGTTCACCACAGACACATAATGCTGGCTCTGAAGTCTCTCAAAGCCTCTTTTAGGCATCCCTTTTCAGTGATGCTGGTAGCCACATCAGGACTTGTGCAGTTTCAAATATCCTCCTAGTCAGCTAACCACATGCATCTGCAGCTCTGCTGATCTGCTTGGCTCCAGAGACAGCTGCGTATGCCTGAAATGCAAACCAGAGCAAAAGATGTGTGAAAATTTATGCTAATCAACAGCAACTGGAGTCAAAACAGTAAGCTTTACCTTCCCTACGTGCAAGGGAAATGAGCCACAGCACTGAATAAATCATTTCTGTTCTCTATTAAAATGTTTTGGTTATCCTATCCTGAACCAAGCCTCTGTTGCTGCAGATGAGGCCACAAGTCTTTCCTTCTCACCTTCTGCTCCACACACAAAAGGGTGTCCCCTACAGTTCCTCACTACATCTCATACTTATGGGCCAGCAGGCAGCAAAGAACAAAACAAAGTGTGGGAGGGCTGACATTGAGTAAAGAAGAGACATCATGCATATTCAGAAATGTGCACTGAAAACAAAAGCACAAAACATATGAGTTGGGGAGCTGGTTGATTACATGCATTGGCATTTTCTGCATAACTGGAAATTTATTGCACATAGGCAAGATGGTAACATCCCATCCACCATGCCTCCCTGATTATCAAGCCTGGTCAGGCAGCCCTTGCAAGTCTGAAGTCAGATCTGAAAGATTCAAGAAAGCATAAGCTATGTGTCCTAATTGCTTGAGCAACAGAGATCCAGGACTGGAGATAAGGGATTAATAAAAAAGAGGAAAGGCACTCCACTGGTGAATTTATGTTAATCACAGGCAAAAGAGCTAAGGAGACAATTTTCAGGTCATTGCATCTCTGCTGTTCCCATGGCTGTAGGGACTTAATCCTCATCTATCTTGACTGCACATTGTATGGGTTAATTGGCATTTCGGTATAAACTATAAGATACGAAGTGTGCTAATAAATTATAAGAGTCTTTTAAAAGTATTAACTGCTTAGAAAATTAGTAATGTATTAATATGAATAATTTAGCTCTGAAAGGCATACTAGATTTAAGCATTCATTTTAAATCACTTAACATTTCAGCAATAAACACCTACAAATCACCTTTTCTGAGAATCAGCAAAAAGACAGGCCAGAAGCTAAGGAAGATTAGCATTTGAAGGAAAAAATAATTACTTTGCTGCTCCATTATGCTTCAGGCTCCTAAGACTGAGATTTACTCAGAAAAGAACCTGTTTAACACTGTTTTTGAATTCTTTGTCTTCTGGTGCCATAACCTGGGGAGAGCGGGCTGTGGCTCACTGGGCAGCCAGGATGGACAGAAACAATCTCCTGATAGACTCGCGCCCGCCCCTGCTGTGAGGGTGCCTTGTGCCCCTCCAGGGCGGTGTCCCTGGGGGTCGCCCAGTAAGGTGGCATCGGTGCGGGGCTGCCCACGCTGCCACATCCTCCCGGCTGCCTCTGGGCTCCCGTGGGTGCTGCTGTGTTGCCTCCCGTGCTGATAGCAGATACACCAGCAGGGTCAAGGTGCAAGGTGAGGGGGCCCACTCACTTTTGCAACTGATGATTAAAGAGGCATACAGCAATTAGATATAAACAATTGGAGTCACACCCTTCCAAAGAAATCTGCAGACTGCAGTGCCACCTGTGCGAACATGCTAGGAGGGAAATGCGCCACAGCGATGAGCAATGGCTGCAGTCCATGTGCTGCCACCCTGCCCCAGAGCGTCCCACGCTCATTCACTTGGGTGGACTCCTGGAGGTGTCATTACAGGTGTAAGTTCTTTTCTGAGACAGGTTACCGCAGGGAGAAGCTGTTTTATTCCAACTGCTCTGCATACATTCACATAGCAAAGACACAATCTTCTCCTGGGGCATTCCTCCTGGTTTTCACACTAGCAGGCAATTTACTAAGGAATGTACAACATCTACCATCTGTTAAAGTTAACCAAAGGGCCAGATGTCTAGGAGTGCATTATGCAAAACTGAGGCCACAATTTAAAAAAAGCCAAACCATCATCCCTGGGGAGTGTAGTGACCAGGTTCTGGCAGGATGGCAGCAGGCTGGAAATGAATCCTTGATATTGTGTAACTCCTGGGAAGTCTGAGTGATCTGGCCCACCTGAGAGACAAACTCGGCTCTTTGGAAATCTGGCCTCATTGCACACATGTGTGGAAACTGGGTGCTGGAAGTAGTCAGCGTTTTGGCAGGCAGGAGTTTCAGACAGTGGCACATGCTGGCAGGCAGATCATATCCATCTTGTCAGGCTGGGAACTGGGACAAAGGGATACCCCACCGTGAAAAATCTTTCAGCTCAATTGGCAGCTGTTATTCTTATGCACCCTGTGGCTGTGCTTACTCCACGGAGACTCTGCTAGAGAAAGCTTTGATTTAACATGCGCTGTTTACTAACACCTCTTCAAATCCCAGTGTAAACCAAGCTGTTAAAAGTTTGCAGTCATGATCTGGTTAAAATTACCCTTAGTATAAAGCCCAGGGTGAGAGGCTAAGACATGATAAACCACAGATTGCTATTTTACGAGAACAAAAGCAGTTACTGGGTGATTGTTCATGATTTAATGTCACATTAGGAATAATTATATCTGGATGAAGTGTATTTGTTTTTAAATAACTGCTTTGTTTTGAAATAACTATTGTAAGCAGAGCGATTTGGATTCCGATGTGTTTTAATCCCAGACATCCAAAACACAAATGGTTTCAAACTACTTCCTTCTACCCTCAGCTGTCCCGCTCCTCACTCAAATGGACTGTCCCAGCACCCTGCCCTTGTCCCAAACGTGAAACAATCTCCCTGTGCAAAAAGACCAAAGATACCTCAAAAATTCAAGCACCTACAGCCAGAAGATAGTTCAAATTAACAAGGTCTTACAGGGGCCTCTCCTGTTTGAGGCCTCAAGACACTTACTGCACAACAAACCTGTCTTTGCTGGGAGAACCTCCTGCAATCCCTATGCCCACTGAGCTACAGGGCCTGCAGAAGGACAGAGCAGAGGCCGTGGATCAGAGCTGATGACCGCAGGAGGCTGAAGGAATGAACACAGGTTGAGTCAGACCTGCTGAGGATCCAGCCCAGAGGTTTTGGGGCAAGTACAGCCTTCACAGGTGGCCTGGAAGGAGGCTCTGCAGCTCTTCTCCTGACACAGTGCAGGTCATTCCAAGCAGGACCTGGAGGAGAGTTCCAGCCGTGTGAATTCATGTCTGAAATTCATCATCAGGCATGTGCTACTGCAGTATTTTGCATCACTGCAATTGATTAATTGCCAAAGCATTTGAGGCCATTAATACATTTGAAAAACGTAAGGTCAAGAACTTAATATCTTGATGTGTTCCAGAACAAAAGAACTTGGCAGCTGAATTGGACCCAGGATTACATTTTTGTGTCAGTAGTCAGTACAAGGTACTTCAGAAGAACATGTAAGACCTCTGCAGACAGACAAGGGAAACACTGTGTCTTCCACTCTCCCCCTACACACGCTTTAGATTTCTTCCTGATCTAATGAAGATTTTGTGAATCTGCAAAAAGTACCTTTCAGAGGGCTTTGTCCGTAGTTACAACTCTAGATGTTTGTTATCCGGTGACACTCTTAATTATCATTTGTCAGCCTTCATCATTTTCCTCATGCTGGTGAATACAAAGGTTGTATTAGGTATCTAGTGTAGACACTTATTATTTTTGTATGCCCATCCTTTAATTTAATTGAATGTTGCCTTGTTCTTGTCTATAAAAGTAGTGCAGACAGAAAACTTCAAGCTAGTTCATAATATTATTTTTATCTACCATGCTTTTATTTGTCTCTGCATTAAAGCAAACAGTTTCTTTTTAATTTGCCTCCATGGGAGAATTTTTTCCATTCCCTTGATTGATCATCTTTTTCTGATTCACCCGTTTTCCTGAAACCACTCTAATTAGCTCTGTGGTATCCTTTTTGACATGGAGCTACCAAGACCACGCAGCTGATGCTGCAGTGTCAATAAAAACAATGACAGATTTTTTTCCATCACACTGTATCTGCTGGTTTTTTCTTTCCTTTAATTACTTGTTTGGACTTTTGGCCACAGATGCTCATTGAGAAACTTGCAGTGATGCTTCATTTTAAGTTTTAAATTAGTTTGGATTCCTATGAGACATATGATTAGTTTAATTTTTCCCTTCTAATCTACAGTAGATTGCATATCTGAGCACTGAAAAATATGTTCTGTCTGGTCTGGGGAACTTCAAAGAGACCATTTTAAATGCTCCCCTCTCTCTTAATAAGCTGTGCTTTATTCTCCTGGATAATCTCCTAAATGACAGCCTCCTATATAATTTCAGCTACTTTTCTATTGCAGAAATAAACTGGAATGATAAAAAGCAAACATCAGTTTCTTTAATACTTTTCTACTCTCCTTTATGCTACAGTTTCACAGCAGAAAAAATGCAGGAATATTATGAGGTTGGGGGGATTGTTGGAAAAGTTTTAAAAGCTATTTTAATATAGTATTTTGTGGCAATTATGGGACAAGCCTGTTTGCTGTAAGTTTGTTAAAATATTGTTTAAAAACGTTTTTAGGGATGCCAGCAAGTCAAGTATATTTGATTAGGAGAAGGTAGTCTAGTCTTTCTTTAAAACATATGGCAAATAACTCTTTATTAGTTACCTAAGTTAAACGTAATGATGTCACTTCATGAATATATTAATGAGAAGATTCTGATGACTTCAGTACCACCAGATCATCTACGCATAACCTCTGTGTTTGATACTTCCTAGACATAGCAGCCATGGCAAGTCTTCAGTAACGCTTGTGTGAACAATCTGATCAAAGATTTCTTTGGAGTCAAGAATTAAGTGCTTTGCTCTACACAAAATGAGCCATTCAGCAGCACTTCTCATCATGAATACACTATAAAATACTTCTGTGAAACAGGGTTAGCTGGGTTGCCTAACAACTGGCCACATAAATACTTGTGTTAGAAGACTGAGTTCCT
The DNA here is from genome assembly GCA_013399365.1 of Pampusana beccarii. Classification (NCBI taxonomy): domain Eukaryota; kingdom Metazoa; phylum Chordata; class Aves; order Columbiformes; family Columbidae; genus Pampusana; species Pampusana beccarii. The sequence continues at coordinate 601,608 of VWYH01009165.1, forward strand.
TCTTTATGTTAATTTTGGTTTTCAAAAAATGACGATGGCTTTTATTTAAAGTATGTTCTACTGGTGTCTCAAACCTGAAAATTAGTGAGCTACTTAAATGCTTACATCCATTTATTGCTGTACTAGGAGGAAAATATGTAAAAACATAGAAAAATTATAATTTGATTAAGGTGTGAGAATAAGAATGGGGACCAGAACTAGCTTGCGAACCAAAAAGCAAGAATTCATATACTTATGTCTGCAAAAGAAACACAACATGGCCTTAGGCAAATAATTTCACATTGCTGTAGTTCTGCTTCCTCTTCAGCTGTTAAATAGGGATAATTTTAGTCTGCAGGACAGGAAAAAAATAATGAAAATACAGTCATTTCCACAGTAAATAGCTAATGTGGTAGTGTATAGTATTACAAAACTGGCCAAGTCCTTCAATTAACTGTCACTAGGATTCTTGGCAATTAGGCTTGAACTTTGAATCCCATGTGCATCCAAATCACCTTTGTCTATGTAGAGTTCAGGCACCATTTTTAGCTCAGTCTCTGGCATTTTGAAAGGAGACAAGATGTGGCAGCTCAGATCTTCCATGCTCTTAAACCTCTCGTGGGACTTGCTAGGACAGCCCTTAGACGCCTTTCTGTGTGACTGGCAAGCTGCTGGATAGGTTTGACCTCCTGCAATATTAGCCCCATGTAGTAACTTGTAACCCTCTGTTATACCAGATTCATCAGTGGCAGAGAACACCCCCCGGGATACCTGTTAGAAGCACCATTACACCAAGTGACATTGATTCAGATAAACCCCTATGCTCCTTCAGAAGCTCCAGTCAGTCTGCGCTTACCTTCCTTGTGAGCTGGACCTACTGACTGTCTTAGATAAACCAACTCCCCACACTGCCCAGCAGCAATCAGCTACTGAGGATAAGTGTATCTCTGAGAATGTATCCTTATGCAAGCCCCTTATCACTTGTTCTACACCAGCAAAAAAGGGGAGTTTTACCTTCCTGCAGCCAAATTTAGTACATGTTTGTGCACGTCTAAGTGCTCAGACTGAGGGTGAAATAAAAGCAGCGGTGATGCTGGGTACCTCGGTGAACTTATTTATTCAGCAGCAGCAATGTGGACTGTGAAAGTACTACGAGGGGGTCTCACTTTCCTGTGCTTCTCTTTCGGGTTTTAGGGGGGAAGAAGGGTGCTCTGCAGAGATCTCTAGAAAGGTGGCGTTGGTCCTGCTGCTACTGCTGAGCCTTCCAGGTGTGCAGCACATTCCTCTCTGCCAGTTGATGCTTGTTGAAACTGATACCAAACAAAGTGAGTTTGAATCAAAAATCGTTCCTTCAGAAGGAGCTGTTTCACATCCACCCCTTTTCTCTTTCTCGCAGTCTTCCTACAGCAGCTGCAGGCAATGCAGTTGCTGCTGTTGCTGCCAAAAGTCACTTGGGAGCCTGATCGCTGATTTGTAAAAATGATGCTCTTCAACTGTAAGATGTCAAATGCTCATCAACAAGCTGCGGCTTGTCTGCAGTGATCAGCACTGTGACTTGGAGCATCATTCATGCTGGCCATGGTGTTTAAATGGTACCACTGAATTAAAAAGAAGGGTAATCAGATGACAGTGAAGGAGTTGCTCTTTATAAATTTGTCCACTCATTCCAGGATTTTGGAATATGGGAAAGTTGCCTACAGTATTGACTTAACTAATAGCAAGACAATTCCTCCTATGAGGAATCAATCATTTCTATAGTAATTTGGAGAGGCTGGATGTTATGGAATCAACTGCAAGTTAACAACAGCTTGTTGCAAAAAAAGGCCTTTCAAACAGGCAGCCTCCCCAAACCAGCTTCTTTTTGGGTGCTGATGAGAGCAGGGAGACTGCCCTTCAACATGCAGGATGCATCTCTGAAAGCTGGACTGCCAAAAAAAAAAAAAAAAAGTACATGAAACTTTTCTATCATAGAATCATAGAATGTCCTGAGTTGAAAGGGACCCACAAGGGTCATCGAGTCCAACTCCTGTCCCTGCATACGACAGCCCCACAGTTCGCACCATGTGTCTGAGGGTGTTGTCCAGTCTCTTCTTGAACACTGTCAGGTTTGGGGCTGTGACACCTCCCTGGGGAGCCTGTTCCAGTGCTCCAGCACCCTCTGGGTGAAGAGCCTTTTCCTCATGTCCAACCTAAACCTCCCCTGGCACATCTTCCTGCCATTCCATCGGGTTTTGTCATTGGTCACTAAAGAGTTCAGCACCTGTTATTTTCTTTGAAGCTTCCTTGCTTATCTTGTTTTATTCTCCTTTTTAAAATGCATTAAAGCAGGGAAATCTGAAGTTTGACTTTGAATTCCACTTGCCACACTGTGTTTGAGTCCTATGCCAGCTGTATATCACATGCAGGTGAAAGTGACTTCAGTGATGATTCTTTATCAGTACTATGCTGTACCAACTTTATAGCTGTATATACTATTTCTAAGTATCTTGTTCGGAAGCAACACTGACCTTTTGCAACCTATTAACATGGGAAACCAATTATAGTTAGTCTTTCCTTCCTTCACATGCTACAGGACAAATATACTTCAAGTGACTTTTAACATCCCATCAACTTCTTGTTCATTCATTTGGTTTGTTTATTTGTATGAAGAGTGCTTGTTTTTCATGTGTAATAAAACTGTCTCGAGTTTGATCATCATGTCAAAAAGTCATGAGCTCCAGAGATACAATACTGGTAGCAGATGCATTTTTTGATTGTCAGTAATTTGAAAGATAGCTGTTATTAAAAATAATACTTGGGTACAAATTGATGAGATGGTATATCAGCCCATATCCCTGTGTTTCCCTGTAATGCTTTATGGCAACATGGAGTCTTCCTCATAAGTCACAGTACAGAAGACATGTGGGCACAAATAATTTAGGATTCTATTAACTTTTCTCACCCAGACATAATGTGCTGCAAATATTAATTAGGTGTTACTGTACCCCTTTAGGATGTCTCAGTACTATGAAATCAGTTCCAATGTACCACAAGAGATGTTTATAAAGAAGTATATTCAGCCACTATTGCTTCAATATTTTGCTGTAATCATCAGTTAGCACTTCCTCTCTGAAGTATTCATGCATTGATATGCATCTACTTATACTAATGCTCATACATCTTGGCAAAAATAGACTCTGAGATTAAAACTGCATAGTTAACCTTGAGTACTTAAGGCAGACACCATATTTTCAAATGTGTGAATTTCTCCCATTTACTGGCAGGTTCTTACAAATATATTTTACTGACTGTGTTACAATGCATATTCAGGGTCCTTTTAAAATGCACATTACCGACAATCTAATTCGGTATCTCATGTGCTTTATTACGTACATTTATCTTTTTTAAGAGTTAGGGAGGATGTCTGTGCTTTCGCGGCTGAATATAAATGTTCTTTTGGAGCTGACACAGGTTTTTATTTGTAACCAATTAGAGGTGCTGAACTGCCACATTGGTCATGCAGTTCATGTATAAACACCTACCAAGGGCCTGTGTGTCAATTCATGTTTGTACTAAAAGCTGTATTTTCCTGGTGACAGAAACATCTTGTCATCTTCAATAGGTAAATTATTGTGCCTTACTATCTTATGAACCAAAAACCTCATGTTTTTTGCTGAATACATATCTGAGTTAGAGCTTGAACTTAATGTAACTTGGGTCAAATGAAAAAATCTTCCACTAACTTGAATGTTCAAGGTTATTATGTCTTACAATGGCAAGCTGCTATTTAAGGACAATGACTGTTTTTTTCCCCAGTATAAAATAAGCTCATTGATCTCAATATAGATACACAGCCTGAAAAATGTATTTGATTTGAAAATCACTTAATGTTGGGAAATTCTTTGTATTCTCTCTTCTGTGGCATTGCAATATTTGATCTATATTCAAAGTTTAAGGTTTTTAATGAGGATCTAATTTCACCAGGATGCATCCTAATCCAGATACGAGATGGAACACACTGCTGGGAAGAGCTAGTAAGAACACAGATATGTGAACAGTTCTGCCTCATAATGGTAGGTGAGTTCCTCTTGTATCTATCATATTGAATTTGCTTTCACAATGAGTACCTTCTGCATGGTGCTGAGAAGCCCGTGTGCACATGGAAAGCGAATTTACATGTTGCTATGAGCAGGTGGTTATCCTGAAGGAACAGCAACTTCCAGCGTATTTGAGATGGAACCTACAACACAATGTGTTTGACTTCACCCATTTATTAAAAGTTGTGGGGAGGCAGTTTCCTATTCTTTTCACATTCAAACCTTTGAAATCACTTGCTGCCAGGTCTGACCTATGGTCAGCAGCACTAGTTGCATTTGGCCGTCCATCTGGAATGGCTGTGTTTATCTTAGTCTCTTTTCTAGCAAAGAACTTTGGAGGACAGCAGGTACCAAACCTCACTCTCCCTCCCACCAAATATTGTCTTCCTACAAGAGGACTCGATGACTTACATCTGGAAGACCGAAGTACATAGGAAGTTAAAACTGCATTCACACAGATTTTTCCTGGCATTTTCTGCCCACCTTAGGAACAGAGTCTTCTTGCAGTCTGGGGCTCCTGCTAAATGATGCTCGGTGGCATTCTCTGCAGAGACACTGAAGACTGATGGGGTGGTGGCGTCTGAGACTGTGTTGACTCTGCAGCCGGAGGAAGCCTGTCTGTCTGCTTGTGGTATTACTCCTCTTCCATTATGCAAGTGGTTCTAGCATCCAGGCCAGCCAGCTTAGCAGCTTTCAGGGGCACAAGGTTAAAAATACTTCAAAACTTACGAAAACACAGGCTCTTTCTGTTACAAAATCTCTCATTTAAAGGTAATAGTTCTTTGAGTTTATCTGGCTTGCCTCTGCAAATGATATGAACTCAAAATTCATCAAGAGAGTGGAAATGTCGCTTGAACCTTGCTGAGGAATATGAAATCAGCACTAATATAAATCAGTATAGGTTACTTTCCTGATTCATAATGCATGTGTCAGGTTGCAAATACCCTGGCTGATGGCAGTTTGCCTGACATAATTATCTAGTACTTGAATCAGTGCCCAGCTCTGCAGAATGTAAGATTTCCATTTAAAAGTGAGTTTTGAACCCTGAGGCTTGTTCAGAGATCTCACATCATCATTGGGGTGCATACGTGTTTAAATATGGTTGGGTGTGTGCCCTGAGAACACAGTCCCAATGGTGAGTGCGCAGCACTATTTCTAGCCCATCATAGTCAGCAGGGGCAGTTTCCTGAAGGGTCTCATCATTCATACGCTGATGCTTTACTTGTACTGGTGCCAGTGAACCTTTGATGCCTGGGCTGAGTCCTGCATGCACCTCTTGGGAGTCACCTTCATGTTCTCTGCAAATATACCTGGCTTTTTTTTTTCAATCTGAAATACTGGTCAGTTTGGGGTAAAAAACATTTTAACCAATTTAAATTCTTCCTCCTGCTTTTTGACTAATTCATACACCAGTGCTTTGCAGAAGTTACACAGTTGGATAAATACTTTGCCAGAATTTTTAAGCAGCTTTGAAGAGGACTAGTACTATCTGTAGTGCTAATTTAAGCAAACAAAACCAAAAGTATTTATTCATATTGCAGGAAAATCTTGGATAAGCCTAAAGTAGTTAATTCATTTTACAGCCCAGAATCTAAGGCACTAATTAAAAGTATAAGTCTTTATTACTTGATTTAAGATATTTGGCAGACAAGATCTGAATCTAAAAAGTAAACATCATTCCTAATTTCTCTCTGTCTCTATACATATGTTGTTTAATTGTTCAATACAGCATTCATACAGTGAACTCTATCCAAGAATATCAATAAATATGCATACAATTAGTGTGAAAAGAAACCTTTTCTGTTGTTTACTGTGTTAAAAATAGTAGCATTTAACTGCAGCAGAAGAAATATGTCTTGCAAATGTTATAACTCCTACATATTTTGAGTTTACATATTGCACTGTTTCAAGCAGCAAAAAATACTCTTATATAACTTCAGAAGTATAACAAAGAGCCAACATAAACTTGTCCCTTTAAGGGAGAGACAACAAAAAGCCCTTTATGTATTGTCACTTACTGGAAGCCTTGGGAGAATTAACAAAAACAACTCATACTTTATTCCTTGACTGACAAAGCAGTGGAGGAAATACTGATTTCCTTTCCCACTATTAAAGGCTACCATGTTTCTGCCTATTAGAGAAAAACTATCAGATGTAAAAGCAAATACAAAACCTGTTTGGTCTTCCTTAACCATGGTATTAATAGATTCTTGGAATATATTCAGATATCTGCTTGGTAAAAAGCTTCTAGCAGAGAAAGGAGCTCCTGCCCTTTAGCTGAGGTGGTGTAAATGACCATATGAAAGGCCTTCACTGATTTTAGTGCTTCAACTTTTTTTCTGGGCAACATCTGAAAATATATGGGTGTTTTAAACATTTCCAGGTGATTAATGGAGCCTACTTGGCTTACAACTTAAGAATAATGGTGATTCTCAGTTTAAATATCACTGCCACTGTTGGTATGGAAAATTCATTTGTTCTGCTTGTTTTATATCAGGGAATTTGGTGGTCTTGCCTCAGTTCTGCAGCAAACCATCATTCCTACATCTTGTTCTGTAGGTTTCTGGTCTCCCTCTGTTCTGGGAGCTGGGTAAGGTGCCATATGTTCCTTTCACTGTCTCTGCCTGGAGATTACCTTATCTGTCATCTCTGATATCTGTGATGACTTAGTTCCATTTTTGTCTTTTTTTCAAAGAGGCATTAACTCCTAGGTACTCACTACCTTTGTTATTTTGTTTTCTATTTCTTTATAGGTTTGCACATCCCATCTTTTATTCTGCCTACATATTCTAGTTCAGAGTTTTCTATCAAAAACCTCCACAGGTTACCAACACGATCGATTGTTAGAACTGTTTGCACTACTAACTAACAAGATATGGCATCAGTGAAACTGAATCTAACACTGTTTCACTACAGTCCCTTTCAGTATGGATGGTATTACACTAAAATTACTTTCAGCTATCCCACTCACTTAAGAGAAAAAGACAACCAACTTCATTATGACCTGCTCAAACTTGTGTCACGTAAACTGCAACCTAGAATATTTATCTAAACAATCTGACTTTGTCAATCAGCTGCTTAGCTGCAACTCTCCTTTAGCATATCTGTTCCAGCAAATTGAGAGTATTAAATTACATATTTTTGCCATCACCATAAATAAGTCTATGAAATATTTTACTCATGCCCTTTTTTGTCAGTTGAACATACTCTTTTGTCCCCACTGAAGTTGTGTCTGTGGCATATCGCAAGCCTGAGATCATAGAAACTACGGGGCCAATATAAAATTTTATGAATTCTTTTGTTTGCTTTTTAAATCCACACATAGCCTATAATTTTTGGTACATTTTTCTCAAACATCTTAAGGATCAGCGCTCTGCTGTCTTTTAAAACAAAGTTGACATAGGGGTGGGATCTTGCTCCAGAATTGGTAAGTAGAGCTGGGCAGCTCCTGTCCCTACCTATGGTAATGGCTTTAATGTTGCAGGCTCTGCTCTTCAGATATATTTTTGGGAATCACAAGTCCATATTTTGTTCAAGTCAATCTGGTGTTTTGTTTAGTTTTTTTTTTAATCTAATAATTATTTATCTGCCTTTCACTTTATTCACTCACGGAAACAAAGGCTTCGTGGCATTTCTCTGTTTTCTGTATGTTAGGTATTGCCCTTTTTTGTGCCACTGTTGTTAGAACCACCTGCAGGTCTTCCCGTATTTTGGGTTCTGTCACCTTTCTCCCCTCAGGGCTGTGCTCATTCTCAGTCCCACATGGAACATTGGGGTGTTTTCCACACTCTAAATTTTTCTTCATAGACTGGACCACTTCACTTGTCTCAGCATGTAAGCAGGCTAGCCAAGACTTTGGACTACTGAAAGACTGGGAATGAAGCTTTTTTCATATTCCCAGCCACAACCCAATGCACTGTAGGAAACCAGAGTAACCTCCTAAAGGTGCACAGTTTGACAGATTGCATATTCCCTTGTAGTTCCACTTTCCTTTGGTTAAAAGACATTGGACTTACATATTTAAAATATATATGTAGTGCATTGCTCAAGTCTTTGTAACAGAACTCTAAGTAAACAGTGTCTGATGTGCATGATGTAGTAACAAGTTTTTAGTCACTATAGGAAATGAGGTGATATTCCAAGAGCATTTTTTTTTTCACTGACACTGCAGATTCAGATGAAAGCTCTGCTTAAGTATCTTCCTGTTGTCTTTTGTGCTTTTGGGTATTCAGCTGTCCCAGAGCTTTCAGCTGCCCTGTTCTTCCCATCAAATACTGTTCTTGCCTTTTAATTGTTATCCCAGACCCTACACATCCCAGAGGCAGCTGTGCCTGCTCCCCTTGCATATAGCACCCTCTCCCCATACAGCTCTCTCTGGTGCCACTCAAAGATCACATCCCAGAACTACAGCACTTCAGCTGATGCTGTGTGTGAGTGGTATGACCTATATTAGTGAGTACTTTCACACAGCGCTATGCCACGTGTTGGTGTAACCACTGGCAAGACAAAGCTGTGCCTACGCTAGGACTTGTTTACCAACAGTGATAAAACTGCATTTTATTGGCACTGGTTTCTGCTGCTATAACTGGTTTTGTAGGTGCAATCATACTGGACAGAGTATCTGGTCAGAGCTCTGACTTTGCTGTATTTGCAGAGGATGCATTACAGGCTGTAACAGCAAAACCTGCTTAAACCAGGGTATGTGACTTCCATGCATGGTTGAGTCTACTATCGGTAAGGGCTGAAACAAAATTAGGAGTGCTTTCTCGGCATGTTATACCTAGGGGGATATACTGAATGTAGGGCTTTTGTGGGTACAGCATCTGTGAATAATGATGTCTGCTGGGGATGTTTTGTCTATTTTAATGATATGCCAGTAAAACTTAAAAATAGGTTGTGTCTAAACTACCCAATTTCTGCTTCTTGTCTATTAAAAGCACAGTTTTGATGAGTTTGGGTTTCTATCATTCATGGATTAATTAGATTTTTAAAGAAATCATAAAAACAATAAGGGATGCATTAGAAAATAATGTTGTTTATATTGCTACGTTTAAAGCCTCCTTTTTTTCAATTACACAAATGGTGTGAGACACAAAGCAATTGTTAAAGGTCTTTAAAAGACTAAAATCTAAATATTTGACTCAACAAATGTTTTGTTTTGTTTTTTTAATACTGTGAACATTGGAAGAGATTATTACTGTATATTTTAGCTTTTCTTACAGATAGGAGAGAAAGGAATTGGAGTGTTTAGGAATTTTAAAGCATCTAATTGTTGTCAGGAAGAGAGATTTTTCTTTAGATTTGATTTCTATTTTTAATGCCTTAATTGGCATTTTAATCTTTCTAGAGTGGAAACTACTCATTTGTTACTGGATTTTTGTTTCAGACATTTTTCCATAGCTTGTCTTGGTACCAGGAAGCTTTGTGAGCTTTAATTGATAAATAGGAAAGGATGGCAACTTCTGAACTTTCCTCTTCAGGTGGATCGTCATGTTTCAGCACTTTGAGTAGAGGGAATTGGAGCAACAGGCTATGCTGACAGTACTTTTGCTCTGCCCTGTCACTCTGGAAATTAATGGTGGTTATGGCAAGCATTCCCAACAAGAGAAACACTTGAGACTTCCTGATGCTAAGCCCATCCTGATGCTAAGCCAGGCCTCTGAGCACACCAACTGGATTTGCAACCTCTTTCCCCACTCCTAGGGGTTTCACTGTTTGTACTCCAGGCTAGCTCAAACTTGGGGCTGCTCTCCAACCTCAGATCAGGGAGCGGTGAAAACAGCCAAGTGGCAAGAAAGCTGTGAGAAGCCTTGCCTGGGTCCTCTGCTGTGTTCAAGCTCAGGTCCTTGCACGTGGTCCTTGCCTGAGCTATGCTCTAGCTATGCTTGGTGCTTGCCTGAGCACATAGTAGTGCCCTGTCTTGCACCCTGCTGATCCTCACCTTGCTGACTGAGCCTCCCAGCTGCAGCCTGGACCTGCCCTGTCCCTCCAGACTCGCCTGGCAGTCACTGGACTGTCACCGACCCAGGCTGCCATCCCTGGGCCTGCCCCCTCTCCTGGCTGGGGTCCTGCCAGACTGTCCCCTGCTCCCTGCGGCCACAGCCCCTGCTGCCACAGCCCCTGCTGCCTCGCTGGCCCTCGCAGGGCAGCCCAGCCCTCACTGCTCCCTGAAGGGCTTGCTCAGGCAGGGGCTCTTCATTAAACAGCGTTCTTCCTCCAGGATGACCTAGGTTGAGGAGCTCTGCCAGTCCCATAAAAGCAGAGCAAGCTGCCCTGAGAGATTGGAGCTGGAGCTTTTTACAATGCTCAAGTTGGACTGGGATTCTTGTTGAATTACTTGAGGGGAAATTTAGCCAGCAGTTCTGGACAGTTTAATTTCTCGTTTGCAAATAATGTTGGAAAGAAAGCATAAAATATGAACAAGGTTTATTTTATTTTTAACTTCCATTTTGATTTTCCAGAAAGTGCTGCCCATCAGACCCCAGGTGCTCCAACAGAAAAAAAAAAAAAAATTAAAATGTAATCACAAATTTTTGTTTAATGGTTGTGTTTCATAAACACACACTCATGGCATTTAGATGAAAAAAATATTTCAGCTTACATCCCCAAATCTAAAAGGAAAATATTTTAAATGTGTTTCAATCCAAAGAACTCAAGCACTCTATAAACATTACTGAATGGAATTTTGTAGCTTTCCAGTGAAGTATGAACTGTTCCTTCACTGATCCTATAAATAGAAAATGAGGAAAGGCAAGGGTCATTTACTCAAATGATGGATAGAATTTTATAATTACAGAACTTGTTTTGGACTTAATGTCATTTCACAACCACCTAACAAATCTAAAACTATGCTCCTGCTTAAATAGTGGGATATCCCATTCCCCAGTACTGGCTACTCTTTTCTCATATCTCTCCTGTTGATCCTCTCTCTCACTTGCTTGGCTGCCTGGTGAACTCACTAATGTTTTCAGCTGAACCAAACCAGGAATTAGCTATCAGTTAGATTTGGTCCCTGGTCTTGCTGTGAGGCTGTGTGAAATCCCACCCTTAGAAAATGTGTGTTATATTCCCAGTTTTGCTACAGACTTCTTTTAGGACCTTTAGCAAATCCCTTAAGCTTTTTCTGTTTCCAGTTGTGAAACTGAGATAATTATATTCCCCAGCCTTTTGGTATGCAAAGATTAATTTTTTAGTATGCATGAGACATTAATAAGCTACAGTGATGAAAGCCATGGAAGTTCCTAGGTCAATTCTTTTATATGTTTGAATTTTATCCGTTCACAGCTACAGAGATTTCATTTCTGCTAAAAGCTTCAGTAAGCCAGACACCTCCACAATGATATTAAACTGGAGTTTAAAAGCAACAATAATCTTTAGGCCATTGTCATTTTCACGGTAACTGTACCCTAAATTCATTCAAATCATCATAGCAGAAATTGTGATTCTTGCAGGTTCCAGAATACATTTGTTGCCAAAAGGTTATTGTTGCCGATACATGAATGACTAGTGCATAAATATTCTAACTGCATGCACAGTTCTGAATTTTGAATGTTTGAAATGTGTAATCATTGGTGTGCCATCATGATTTAGGTAATGAGCCACTGGTGCTTATGCTGCTGGAATGAGGTAGTCATTTTTAAGCTGGTGATTTTCAAGTTTTGGCTGATTTGGTAGCAATAGCAAATTAACTGCAAAATGCATTCTCATCCAAAAAACTGAATGGGGAGGATGTGAAGACATGAGTACTTTAAGAGTGGTTCCTACCATCCAATGCTAGCCATGGTGTTGAGGAATGAGCTCTATCAAGACTGAGGCTGCATCTGCTCTCCAGCTCTGCAGAGAAGCTCACAGAGTCTCCACTATTCTTTTAAGTGATGTCTTCAATATGCCTGTCAAGGTCCCTCACATTGAGAGTGGTTGAGACAAAGATGTGAGCATTTCCTCTATCTGTGGCCTGAAAAATACGATGGTCAAATAAAATACTTAAGAAAAAGGTTTGATGTTCACATGACAGACAACAGTACTTTATTCTGTTTCTAATAGTCACTAATTGCAGCGGTGCGTATTGCAGTATTGACTGTACCTACCAGAAAGGCAATGGAAGTTTCTGTTGCAAGGACCGGTAACAGCTTGGTGTATGGTATATAAGGAAACAATTAAAAGGCCCGTTTGATTATATAACAATAAACTCCAGCATAATGGTTACTGGTTCAACAACCATTAATATCCAGAACACAAAATCTTCCTACCTGAGTTTAAGGAGTAAATTTGCCAAGCAAAACAGCTTGCAAAGGTTTACAAGGAGGGGGAAAGAAAAGAGACAAAGCCACCAAGGCCTTCAACGTAGGGGGGAAAAAAAGTGGTTTATTTTATAAGGTCACTATGCTCTGATAGACATTAACCTCAGTGAGACTAAGAAACTACACAGCTGACAGTGACTTCTGAATCAAATATTTTCCAGTGTATTAAATAAGATACTTTTTGTAATGTGAATTGCCAAGATTCCCATATCTTCTCTGTGAGCAGAAACTAACCTAAGCTGCAAGCTTTGATGAAAACAAGCATCCTAGTGGCAATAACAGGCACATTACCTATTAACTATACATTAATTAGAAGAGAAAGGGAAGCTGAAAGCATTCAGTCCCCTCCCACCAGCACCAGCTGCTGTTGTGTCAGCCATCATATCTCATAATGTCATTTAAAGCACAGCTGTATCTCACTGCTACCGAATTAGAGGCTTCCAAACTTCACATACCTAATTGCAGAGAGCTGTGCTACACCATGTGATGGTCATAAGTGTAATATTAGACCATGCTGGGGGAGAGAGAGGATGGTTTTACTTCACTTGTTTCTCAGAGGCAGAAGTGATAGGAGAGCAAATAGTTCCTGCTTGCTCTGGTTTAGGGCTATCCCTTGTCCATGCTACTAGTGCATGTATCATTGCTCATGAACCCAGTCCTCATGCTTGTCTTTGACTTTATATAGGTACATTTGTATTCAAAGCTAATTAATTGGTCTGAAATGTTATTGTAAGTACCAATGTTATTCTTGCCTAAATTCTTCAAGTCTAGAAATGAAGTCTGAGTTATTTAGCTTTAAACTTTTTTTCCCCCTCTATCTGTAGAGGGTATGGCAGGGGATTATCGAAAGGTCTGAGTATTGGCTTAACTCCTCCTCCATGGTGGCCTGCAAATACTGCCAATTTTGATTGCAGCCTGGATATGTAAAGCCTTTTTTAAGTTTGGAATCAATCATTTGGTGACTGGACTCAGTGACCCAGACAATCTCTTGAAGTCCAGTGTCTTGAAGCACTAGGCAAGGCCAAACCATGTTCAGATTGGACCGTTCTCAACTGTCTTCCATTTGGAGAATAGCAATTTTAAGTGACCCCTTGCTCCTTCTCTGGAATCTCAAAAATGTGCAGATGGCCATTCTTTTCAGTGTCTGAGAAGTCTTGTGGAAGAACTATATTGCCTGTAATGCTTTGAACAGCAGAGCCTTCAGTACTGCAGGGCTTTTCTCTGATGTCTGCAGGAGGGGACCTGCTTTTCAAAGGCAGTGTGGCCTACTGACATGGACCACCTGCTTCAAGGTCTTGCTGTCGCCGTCTTTTATCTCACCTAAGTCTGAGGCTCTGATATTTTTCTTGAGTTGTACCCTGAATGCACAGAACATTTCCCAGAAGTCCCAGTGTTTATCAAATTGCTATCCTAGAAAGTTCTTCCTGTAAAAGCTGCAGGTGCATTCTAGAAATTCCCAAAGTTGTAGGATTAGTGGGACCAATTGGGACAATAATCAGGACAAAAATGGTATCAGATGTAAAACAGCAGTTTAGACAATGATATTGCAGGAGCATCATGGAAATTCATGGCTCAAGAACTAAAACCGTCACCTACCCCCTTACCACAACCCACAAAAACTGAGTACAGATGGAGAAGTTGGCTGTTTTCCTTCAATAGTGAGTAACCCATTTTCCTATGCTGATTGATTTGGCCTGTGCTGTTGCTATCTTACTCATTTTTTTTCCATGCTATTGATGGTAGAAAGGTCTTCTCTACTAATAACAAGTTTGTGTAGTCTTGGCGTTAAGCTTGGTATTGAATGACAGTATAATACTCTTCCAAGTCTCGCTGCCTTTAGTTTTGTGGCAGATAATTTCTGCTGTATGTATATGAAAATATTTTAATCACCTAGCCTCTAAAAACTAGACTGAGAGGAATTGGTTTCTCATGAAAGCATGCAGTATTTTTTCTACTACTAGTAGCCTCTGTACTGAGCTTAACTTTTCATGTGAGAAAATGGAAGTTTAGTGCACAAATAACTCCCTATTTGCAAGTTGCTGATACACCTTCTGCTGAAATGTTAAGTGCTGGTGAGGAGTTTATGAGCTTATGCTCCACTCAGCTTTCTCAGCAGCACAGCAAAACCAAAGTAACTTGCTTTCATTTCTGGAACAATATTCTATTAACTGAAAGTCTTGATGGAATAAGCTACACAAAAAAAGTTTAGGTAGTAGAATAGGGTTATCCTGAACTGAATTAAGACTGAAAAAAGTATCTAACAGGTTATATTATGTGTATCTTTTTATGAGTTTAAATCACACTTCCTCATACTTCGTAACAACTTATGAGATTCAGTTCTGATTTTAATCAGTGCTTTGAAAGCATTCCTGCTCACATATTTTCGTTATTAGTTCTAGTTACCTTAGATTCTGGCTGTAGTAGGAAATGGTTTTAAAATCTGTGGAAATATTTTCTTACAAGTGTTCCAGATTTCTATAAATTTTAAAATACAAAGCAGTCANTTTTTCTACTACTAGTAGCCTCTGTACTGAGCTTAACTTTTCATGTGAGAAAATGGAAGTTTAGTGCACAAATAACTCCCTATTTGCAAGTTGCTGATACACCTTCTGCTGAAATGTTAAGTGCTGGTGAGGAGTTTATGAGCTTATGCTCCACTCAGCTTTCTCAGCAGCACAGCAAAACCGAAGTAACTTGCTTTCATTTCTGGAACAATATTCTATTAACTGAAAGTCTTCATGGAATAAGCTACACAAAAAAAATTTAGGTAGTAGAACAGGGTTATCCTGAACTAAGACTGAAAAAAGTATCTAACAGGTTATATTATGTGTATCTTTTTTATGAGTTTAAATCACACTTCGTCATACTTCTTAACAACTTATGAGATTCAGTTCTGATTTTAATCAGTGCTTTGAAAGCATTCCTGCTCACATATTTTCGTTATTAGTTCTAGTTACCTTAGATTCTGGCTGTAGTAGGAAGTGAGGTTTTAAAATCTGTGGAAAGATTTTCTTACAAGTGTTCCAGATTTCTATAAATTTTAAAATACAAAGCAGTCAAAGTAGGCACGAAACTGTAGACTGCACAAATAGCTATTTTCTAAATTATTTCATAGTAAGTAAAATGCTGCTGCTATTATACAGTGATGCTACCAAGACGGTGGAAAGAAAAAAAAAAAAAAAAAAATCTGTACTAACAGTAGAGTTCCATCTAACCACAGGGTTTTTTCTCATCTTGTATAACAGGAAACAGTAGAGAAGTTTAATTATGATTCTTGTCGTGAATATTTGTTTAAATCACTAGGTTCTGGTTAGCCACAGGAAGCATTGCTCAGCAGCGCACAGTCCTTCGCGGCCTGGGCTGAGCCACTGTCCCCGCGGGCGCCACACGGCCCGGCTCGGCCACCCTCCCTGCAAAGGGCCGCTCCTGTCAAGTGGCGGCTTCACGGGACTGGAGCCCTCCCTGCTGATGAAAACAGTGGTGCTTTTCTTTTTTTACGTCCTCAAATTTAAATACAAGTAATCTTGCAGCAGCAGCCACCCTCTCGGCAGTATCACTTGTGTACTCGAGAGCTGTGCTCCAGCGATGCCTGTGTGCTTGTTCCCGGCCTAACAGGTGCTTTCCAGCATCCCTGCCGTACCATGGGGTTCCTCCCAGCCCCGCCCTGGCCCCGCGCTCAGCCCTGCCGGGCTCCGGGGGCGCTGCCGGCCGGGCCGGGGCCCGCACAGGCTCAGCCCGCCGCCCGTTACGGGACCTGGCAGTGCTCCCAGCCGCGGGGAGCCTCGCCCGGAGCGGCGGGATGAGCGGGGCAGAAGATGGCCGGCACGCCGCCAGCGT